>NSJW01000266.1:155000-181786 GCA_019955255.1 Castanospermum australe | reverse complement strand
TATCAATTTACATTCTTAAAACTAAAATCATTTTATCCTAATAATTTTCTTTCACCATGAAAATAGAATTTGAACAAGTCCATTCTTGGCAGTATAAACCAAACTTTACATAAATTATAAACCATAGGCATCATTCACTCAATAACAACCTTCTATATCACGTTACATTTCTAACTAATTTGATGCTTATTTGATTTGAGATACCAAAAGAACTCGAAATGCACTAAAATTTTACACACATATACCTGGCAACCACATAAATAATTCATCTAAATTTCAGCTTAAACCAATCCATTAAGCCCTTCAAGTCACTCAGAAACATTAGCCTTAAAATGCTTATAATTCATGAATTCACTCATTTCCATTACTTTTCTACTAAACCTTAAACTAAAAAAAATAACTCATCCTAATTGTGTCTAAATTGTTACTGAGAGAAACACCATCCTTAAAAATACCCTTCTAGAATATAAATGAATCTCCCATGGCCCTTAAATCATCAAACAAGAATTCTAAAAATTCTTTTCCAAAAATCTGGACTTTGCTATATTCCATTGGATTTATCAATCACTAAATCTCAAAATCTACTCTAATTACCTCACTTTAAACCTTAAAATAATGATTTAAAAATAATGTAGCATCATGACTAAATAACCTTCTCAAATAAAACACTATGTGCCACAACATTTATCTTCTGAGTGCCACCTTGAGTAAAACCCATAAACATAGATATTCCAGCACACAAAAGCAGGGGACCACAAAACATAATTTACAGTCCTATAGCTTTACAAAGGTACATTGGTTACTCACCTTAAATGTAGAGTTTCTTGGGTTTTTTATTTCAGCCACTTGACTCAATATTAAGCTCCCTCTAGACAAAGACCTCAAACCAATTTTTGCTCTTAAACAATTCCAACCAAACTTAACTTGTACACACTATAGAGCTGGACAAACCACTCCTCAACTAGAAATTTCTATCATCAACAATAAACCCATGATTAAAATAGAAATTAGAAACTAGAAACCTTGTATGAAATAACTACCTTTGTATGTAAAATACAGCTTGCTAGCCTCAAAACCCAAGTCTAATTTACCTTTCATTCATCAAAGTAGACCCAATTTCAGCTGTACCAACAAGAGGGAGAAATAGAACAATTGAGAAAAGAAAACAAAATGAAAGTAAGAGGCTGTTCAGTCAAGAAAGATGCAGGGGAAAGATATTAAAAATTTTACCTCTAATCAAGCTTTCAACATATGAATTCAGCCCCTCAAAAATTGCACTCACGGCTGGTAACTAGACGAAGGTTCAAGGGGAAAAGAGAGAAAATGACAAAAGAAAGAAGGAGAAGAAATAAAAAGCAGAAATAGTTTGTCGGTGGAGTGGGGAAAAAGAAAGCTTCTCTCTCTTTTCCCAGCGCGATAAGCAAACAAAATAAATCTTTACAACCATACTATTCTAGGGGTATTTTTTTTGAAAGGTTTTCTTATTTTTGTAATTCGCTTAAATTCCAATTATCAGTTAGAAGAAAAAGAAAGGATCTCCTTCCTTTTTCTCTTCGGTTAATCCAATCCCTTCTTTCTTTTAACTAATATCCTGTCTTCCCCGCTCTTCTCTTTGATTCCGCAAAGAGGATCTTTCTTTCCAGTTCCAGCAAATCAGATCTTTATCTCGTATGCAGTCTGTGCTTTATAGTCTATTTCTTTTCCCCCTTCGCTCGTGACCAGGGAAGCTTCTCGGTAAGCATTCCTTTAGCAAGCGCTATGCCCCTCTTAAGGTAGGGAGTGCAGAATCAACTAGGGCTAACCTCTCTTTAGCCTATCTGTCCTCATGCTAGCCAATCTCTGGCAATTGGTCTATGGCAAAGGGTCATATTCAAGATGTGAACAAATCGGATGTGCACATGAATGCAAGATCCGGTGCTCTCTTTGAAATATCCGCTCTTAGAAGAAAAAGTTCTTTCGGAAGAGAAGAAGTTGCAGAATCCGTCAGCTTGCCACAGAACTCATCCAGAAGGAGTATGCAGCCAGACTGACTACGGAGATAGAAAGAAGAGGATGGGAAGATGAATCAATATTAAAAATAGGTTGCTAGAGAATCGGATCTTAGATAGTGCACGAATGAATGCATAGTGAAAGTAAGTCTTGGGGGAATATCCTCTTTCCTGCCCCTAGGTCCTAGGTTGCAAGTCAGCTGCTCACTCTCTCTTTCTTCGAATTCAATGTCTTAAGCAGCATGTAGCAAAGATCGATTTGAGATTAAATGTGGGACCTGAAAACAGAAGCTAGAGTTGAACGATCTACTTTTCTATCCTGTGGGCCTATCATAAGGAAAGAAAGAAGGTCTCTTCTTTCTTTATAGAATAGAAAGTAGCCTGGTCTGTCTCTCAATCAGTCTGTCCAGTCAAGTCCTTGACTTCGGTCGTAGGTTGAAAGTAAAAAAGTAGCTGCTCTCCTCATTCGTACGACCTCCGAATAGAAGAATTGATAAGTGGAAAGCTTCGTTCTTCCTCTTCTTCTGCTTAAGACTTTACTTTAGAAAGCATTTGTGGGCGATATGCAAGGCATCCGGATCCTTCTTCCGATCCATATGCATTTAGCCCAGTCATGAACCACCGTGGTTGGGGCCATGGTTGGTGATCCTACGTGAGAGAATAGGGTCGATGGTAGAGAGTCGGTGATGCCATTCTTTCTTCAAAATGCATGCGGATTTCAGCCATCACCAAGGCCTTATCTTGCAGAGGGGGAGCTTTGCCCTTTAGTCCAAGTCGAAAGCGCTAGCCTTATTAGTTGATGGTTCTTACCGACCCCCAAAGCCTGATTCACTCCTGACCGACGAATCCGGAACGATCTTTGATCACAGAGGGTACTAGAAAGAAAGCGAGATTTTCATGCCCGATAGTCAAAGTAAAGCACGCACTTCAAGTGGCGCGATTTATGTCGTTGCGCAGGGATGCTCTTCCCGTAGTGCCCCCTTCTTCCTCCTTGTCTCTTTCTCTGCGGCCTGGGCTTCATCCTTTCTCCTGGCTGCAGCTCTTCTCCTCTGTAATCTTATCTTCTGAGGGTATAGTTTGGATGAAGAACTTTCCTCCATTCAGTCCCCCCAGTTGGGGCTTTATCATCCTTGGACGACGCAGTTCGGGCAGGTCAAAGGTGATCCTCAAATCCGGGGAGAATCGAGAGGGACCTAAGCGGGGCCGATGAGTGATACGAACAAAGGGGTTCCATAAGTAATTGGAGGAACCATCGATTCTGGGCTGAGCAAAGAAATGAGTTGGTCGCTAATGGAATATTAAACAACAACGGATCATAATATACATATACAATTGACACTCTACAAAAAAACGTTTTCAAATTACAAACCGACGGTCTTTAAAAAACTTGTCAAAACAAGAGAGAACTTCGAATTAAACGGCCGATTTGATTAACAAGCTGCTCCCTGGGCTTGCTTGGCTTTTGAATGCCTCTTTTTGCTCAAGTCAAGAGAAAATCTTAACAGTAGTCTAGTCAAAACACTACTCCTACAGGTTTGCTTTATAAAAAATGTTTTTCATAGTAGTCTCAAGGAACTGGTGGGGCAATCTAGATCTAGATGAGGAGTGGAGCTCTAGTGATGGATGGGAAATGTTCGGAACATAAGACAGCGCCCCTTACCTTAATTACTTATATATATATATATAAATGAAAAACCAACTAAACTCAATCTAAAATTATGTAATTCTCTTCGCGAGTAGCCAAGGTCAAAGGGTTATCTGATGATCAGTCAGAGCCTTAGGAGGCTTGATCTTTCCTAATTGGAATTGAATAATAAGACGCTTTTGTGTACATAGCCCACAACCTTTCAATCTTTAGGTTACGGGTATGAACCAAGCGCGATAAGGTTCGATATCCTGCTCCAGCCAAACGACATAAAGTAGTGATACTTAAGGTGAACGGCCATAAGGGTGATGAGCATTCAAAGAGGCCCGAGCAGAGACAGGGGATAAATCCACTCTGTTAAGCCCCGGACCCGGAATCTTTTCGCAAACTCGGCTGCTCCACTATGAGAAATTAGGGATTTTGAATAGGATATAGTTACCCCTAATTCCTCGAGACAAGAGGAATACACGGTTGCGACATCCTCATTAGCAAAGTAGCTTGATATTGGGGAAGGACAGCCAGGTTAATCATCTGATTATACGCCGCTAACTGCGGGTTTACCAATTCATTCTCTCTCAGTTATGTGATGGTCTGCTAAAGATACTCTTAAAGAAGCTTGCTCCGTCAGTGTCAGACTGACGAGTTGGCCATGGAGGATGCGGCCTGTCAGGAAGATCGGCTTTGGTGCTCGATTGCTTAGAAGGCGAATTTTTAGCTTGTGTTCGCTTCAAGTAGGATAAGACAAAGAAAAGATATGTAAAAGTACTTGAGTGCGGTGCTACCTTGGATCAGAGGATCAAGACGAGATTTGGTTTTGGCATTTGTGCGTGGAGGTGAGCACGGCAGCAGTTATGCTTGCATTCGAGGGACTAGTGCGCAGAATGACTTGAGGTGAGTTGAGGTGAGTTCGAGATGGTTTGAGATGGTGCAGTGGCACCCCGGGAAAGTCCTAAATGAATAGGAACTTCGTCTAGTAGTTAAAGGACCATGGCACTTTGCCTCAATGGATGAGGTGTGCGTCGGCCCTGTCTTACCTCCAGATGTTGGGCGTTGAAAGTGATGTGCTGTTAGCCACGTTGGGCATGGATATATGTCCGAGAGTGAAGCATTTGTTGGTGGCATGAGTTGTTATGCTAATATGGTGAAGTGTTGTAGCTTATGGGCGACTAGACTAGCAGGTGTGTGAGACTGTTGCGTTGCAGAAGTGTTTGGGTTTGTGCTTGGACACGGTACGAAGAGATGGCTCGATGATCCGTGACAGACTCCAGGCCGGCTAAATTCTGGCGCACAGGTTGGGTTAGTTTCATGAGAGACGGGCCAGGCCAGTACTGGGAATCAAGGGTTTCGGGTTCTTTCCCCAGTTTCACTTGGATATTCAGACTTGAGCTCAGCCCAGTTTGTTATTATTCTATTTATTTTCGTTTTGGCTTTTATTCAATTACACTCACTCCTCAAAGGAGAGGCAAATTGAAACTAAATTCTCTTCCATTTGAAGTCGGTTGAAGCCCAAGCATCTGGTGTCAACGGTTCTGCCACTCCTGAATCAGACGATGTCTCCTAAGCCTTTCAGTCCATTACCGTTGAACAAGAGCAAAAAGAGCTGATGAAAGAAGAGTGACTGATTCAACAAGAGAAAGAAGAGCTAGCGACTCTAACGAATCTAATGCTGCCCACTCAAGCTATCAAGCTAGTCGAATCCTACTGCCCTTACTTAACCTTAACCACCGGGAGCAGACTCGATAAAAGGATTCTTACAAAGAGAAAGCGCTGACCTCTAGTCTCGATTTTACCTTTCTTCCTCTACCGTTCGTGGCCCATAGCCACATAAAAGAAAACGAGGATCAGAAGTCAAGTCTCCTCCAGTGCTTGGTTCATCAACTAGTTATATTCAAAGCAAGACATCCAAGGCGGGGAACCAGGGCACTCATCTCTATCAATGCAATGACTTAGGGTAGGGGGGCGGCTCAATCCTTTCACTTTTTTTCTTATGTGCGAAAGCACGCCACCAAACCAAGAAGAAGAAGAAAAAGTAACTCGAAGTAGTCAGCCTATTAGCATAGCAGTCTAAGAGGAAGCCTAGCCAATAAGTATGTAAGAAGCTTCCCTTTAAGTTAAGGCTTGAGCTTACCCTTTTCATAACATCAGATTCGGCCTAGAACGCCTAGCGACTATAGAATCCTAGAATAAGAAACGGAGCTGGCACGGGTCTTGCTTGAATTCATCTCTACAGATGTTTTCTCTGCTCTAGCCGCAAAGCTTCCCCTTAACTTAAGGCCTCATCACCTACTCCAGCAGAGTCAGAAACGAAAGGGAATCGAAGAGCAAAGATAGGAAGCGCGTATAGCATAGGTCTTGACTTTGACGTTGGGACTCTGCCCGTTCCAGAATTGACTTCAAACGAAAACGCATCAGTCTAGGGAATAGAGAATCCCGGGAGAGTAGGGAGCAGGGAAGACACTCGTCTTTGAAGTCAGCCCAGTGGGCACTGGCTTTGAGTTCCTTTTAATTAAGTAAGGCTCGCCTATCTAATCTAATCTAATCTAATCTAATCTAATCTAAGCTCGGCTAGAAGATTAAGATTAAGCCTATCAAAGTGATCCCAGAGGAAGAGAATAGAAATCCGTAAGCCTCCGTAAGCCTATAGTATAGTATAGTATAGTATAGTATAGTATAGTATAGTATAGTATAGTATAGTATAGTAGATGAGTGTCGGCCCGGTAAATCACCTAACTTTGTATAGCTTTAAGTTGTCGCATATCCGGCTCCAGGCCAAAGCGATGAAGCAGGAAAAAGAAAGGTTAATATATTTTTTATTGGCACGCCCATTAAAAAGGCAAGCCAGAAAGGCTAGGCACAGGTTTCAAACCAAAGAAGTAAGGTTTTCCAAATATATACAATGATAGTGGCTAGCTTCTTTGGCATCTTCGGTGCCTACTCCTCTCGTTCTGATCACAGTTCGAAGCATAAAGCCACGAAGTATGTGATGAATTTGTCTTGGCAAGTGAGTAAGCTACGAATACAAATGCAAAAACTGTGTTTTAAGCAAATGGTGCGGATATTGTGATGTAATGAATAGGGAGGTGCGGCCTTCTTTAGCTTCTTCCTTACATATGGATATGTATGGGGTCGCAAGAGGGTCGAGCTCCGGTCAGAGTTGTCGACGGGACGCTGCTATTGCCTTGGTCCCTCATGAGTTAATTTCCTTTCCGACGGGGAATCGCTCATCCCTTGCTTGGTTCTGGTCAGTCCGCTACCGAGCTTTCACTTTCAAATCAATCAACCCCGTGCTTTAGATCAGCTAATTGGGAATCTGAATCTGGATCTTCCCATAAATTGGGATCGGCCACTCATCTTGAGTATCTCACTTGGTCTGGTCTGGCCTGACTGATGAAAGATCTCGTTTTTATGACCATCTTTCTTAAGCCAAAAGAGGAGCTCTCATAGGGATCGTATTGTGGCGAAAAGGTTTCACACAAACCTATGGCATCGATTATCTCGAGACATTTGCTCCTGTGGCCAAACAAAATTCCATACGAGTCATTCTGTAAGTTGCAGCTAACAGATCTTGGCCACTGCAGCAGCTTGATCTTGACTAGCTTGGGCTTCCTGCCTCTCTTCCATGGCATTCAAGGACCCAAGCTTGGGGCATTCCCTCATGGCATGTGGCCCCTTGCATATTTATTTAGCACCCACCTCTGGGCACATATGCTTTCTTCTTCTCCTCGTAGTCCGGCCTACCATCGTTTGGCTTTCCATCACCACCCTTGGCAATGGCTTTTCCCCCCTGTCCTTGATGGATGTTTTGGATGTGATCTTGTTCAGGCCAGAAGAGTTCAGAGTCTAATCGCGGAGAACTCATACCGTCCCTTGAGCAGCCTATAGATAGATAGATAGAAGGTAGGCCTAGACTTTAAGGTGAATACGTCTTTCTGTGATCTTACGGTAGCGAGTTTCGGTAAGTTCAGTAAGTGAAGTGACGAGCGAAGGTGTACAAAGTCTATGACTCACACGCTTAGGCGGGTTACGGGACTTTGTGATTCTTTCGGACAAGATTGCCTAGATTGATCAGATTCTCTTCCTATCTATTCATAAGACAAGATCAATCAAGGAATCCAGCGGCAGGGTACTTTATTCCGATATCTCCCCCCGAGGGTGAGGTAGACTTCCCTATCCTTAAGGATAAAATAAGATCTCTTGCTTTGCCCACAAGCCCTACTAGCGTAGCAAGTCTGGTCGCAGGTGTGTTGTTCGTTCTAGCGATAGGCTCCAAGCGCGATTCTGATTCTAAATTAGGTTTTCTGTTCTGGAATGAATCTGTTCTAAAGAAAGACCTGCCTATACTGAAGAGGGGCTGGTTCACGGTAATGAATGGTGGTATCGGTCGGGGCAAGCACAGCACTCGTTCCCGCAGCCCTTGTTGCAGCTGATAGACTCAAAAGTAAGGGCACGAAAAGCTGTCTTAAACAAAAAACCTTCTCGCGGGAAGCTTCGATGGGACAATTGCTCTGAAAGTGCTTTTGCCAGCGTAGATGAATCTTATATCGGGTATTATTTCGATCCGGATCTAATGTCTGATTGCGAACATTATTGAGGTCAGTCTTTTCGGATTACGGGTGACAGGCGAATGCCAAAGTCCGAAAGGTATGAGCAGTTTCCACTCTGCTCGTACTGAATACGGGTAATTCCCCGCCACTTGCCCAACATTTTAATAGAGGGACAGCCAGCGGTGAGGCCATTGGACCAATAAAAAATAGGCGCAAGTAGCTTGAAATCAAAAAGAGTGAAATCAGGGGCTAATCTACCTTTTCAGCCCGAGTTAAGACAAAGGAATGGTCTCACTCAGGGGGAATGGGCCTTCATTAAACAAAGAAGCTGAGCGATTGACATCGAATAAGAGTCCATCCACGGCATGAGAGGAGTGATCAAATTATATTATATTAGGGGTCCCCGGACCTATCCTTTCTTTTTTATCAAAAAAGTCTGTGGACCCACTAATGATACTCGGGAGAGAACCGACCTACTGGTCTTGATCCCATTCTATACGCACGCAATTTTTTTAGTAACAAGAAGCGGGCTAAAGCCACAAAAGGGGGACAAGATTCATCGATTAGGTGGCAGCAAGGTTTGTGACTCTTTGATCTATCGGTTGACTCTGTCTTTTTAACATCCTTGATCTTGATTTGTTTCCAGGAGCAGAGATGGAATGAAATAAGCAATCAAGTCCGTCTGGACTCCGATCGAGAAAGCCCTATACTCGACCTACTTCCATCTTAAAGCATTGAAAGAAAGGCAGGCAGCTTTGCCGAGTTTCAGAGGTGACGGAGGTAAAAAAAGGAGTTCAATCGCTCTCACATAAATACGGAGTCAATGACTTTGAAGGGCCATTATTGAGTCAAGCAACCGAAACCGAGCAAAGAAGTCACATCTGAGCTAATTATAACTAACTCATCCGCTTATATTATATTTAACCAAGCAAGACCCTTTTGCAGTTTACTCGCCAGTGTCATCACTCACTGGACGAGCCTTTCTATTTGTACCAGTTGAGTACGTCTGCCCAAGACCCAGACAAAAAGCTTTGTACCTTACCACGGAAACTCCGCTATCAATGTCGTCTGGCCCAGTTGCCCCAACTGGACTTAACCATTTGACTTCTGACAATAAGAGGAAGAGAAGCCCTCTTGAGTAAGGGCTCTTGAGTTAGAGTTCGAACTCACCTTCTTTCTTCTATTTCATAGCCTCTTCCGTATTCTCAATCGGAATAGCCAGGCCTTCAATCTTTTTCTTTTATTAGGAACCGAATCCGAAAGAGACGCAGCAGCAAGAGGTCCTGAATCAAATAGAGCAAGCAAGTCCGTATTCTGTTCGGCTTACGGCTTCATTCCCAGAGTAAGGAGAAAGAAGACAGCGCCGGGGAATAGCTCCGAGAGGGACTTCTCTGAGTAAAGAGATAAGTAAGGGTAAGAGTCATTCCAATTGAGTAGGTGAACCAAGAGTCTCTTTCGAGCGAGATCCTTTACCACGCCTAACTAAATGAAAGAAAGTAAGAGAGAGAGTGGCCGCCTATGACCGGCTGATATGAAGCCCAAAAATTCTTTACTTGGACTCCGTGCACCCTTTTTTTTTTATTTAAAAGAAGAAAGCCAATCCAGATATGAGTTTAGAGCATAGGAAGTCGTGCATTCCGAAACAAGCGACAAACTTAACTTAATAGGGGTGAAAAAATGGCTTTTAACACGCGTTTAGCAAGCTTTTAACACAGGATCACAAACACAAAAGCCATTTGCTTCTCGTTAAGAGAAAAAAGTTCCTAATGACAACTGATATGTTGAAGCAGGGTGGTGGGCGGGACAGGAAGGAGCCTCTGAACAACCTGATGAACCGCGTTAAATGTGCTTTTCTGGCGTCTTTGAGTTTATGTTATGAGCTGATCCTAGTTCATAGTAAGTAGAAGGTGTTACGGGTCGGCCTCGGGAATTCGAGGAGCTACTGACTTTCTTTCTCGTTAAGATTGGACTGCTCTTGGGGGAACAGTTTAGACAGCTCCATCTTCAACTCCTAGCATGAAAGTGAAAGTCTCAATCCCAGTTCCATATTAAGAAAGTAGACGGACAGAACTCCCCGACCTTGTTAGGACCCCTTCGGATTGGACAGCTCCTCTTCTAGTCGAGTAAGGTGCGTACCCTCCCTCTGAAGCTCTTATGGGGGGACATCCTTTCTAATACGCCTTTCCCGGACAAGGATTAGCTTCTGATCTTCTTGCCCTTGCCTCTTCTTCTTCTTGGTCTCGCTTCTTCTCTTTCTTCTCCAAGCCAACCATCTGATCAAGCCGGAGTTGAACCAGCCTATGGAGTTGGGGTTGAACCTGCTTAGCCAGCCGAAGAGCTATAAGAAGCTTTGGACGGAGTGGGACCTGCTTCTTAGGGCAGCGAGTGCTTACGCCTCAGAGGCCAAAGGACACAGACCGACAAGCTAGATCATCAGGGGAGGTAAGAACCACTTTATACTCTTGTTACCGGGGAAAGCTCCAACTTTAGGCTTTAGGCAGAGACAAGAGTTCAGATCCTATGGTATGGTATTCCAGCCACTTAGGTCTCGCTCTGACTTGCTCACGAAGAAGAATTATAGATCGAGAGCTAGTACGAGGGTAGAGGGACAAACTATCGGGCTTATGCTGGCAGGCTATCTGACTTAGATAAGGAAGAGAAACGTAGGCAAAAGTGAAGGGTTGGGCCTGATGTTACAACTCAATCTCACACCTTCCTTCTTGAAACAAGTTCCGATAGAGCTTTCCCAGGACTGAAAGCTGCCTAAACTGGATCAAAGATACCCACGTGTCCAGAAGTAGCTGCAAGAACAGGAACGCCAGCGCCTATGGTTGAGTGAACAGGGCTTGTTCTCGAAGAAAGAAATTGTAAGGCATTTACCTACCTTAGATAGATGCCAGGATAAGGATTCGCAGGGGATATTGAATGAAAAGAGGAAGCAGGACAGACAAGTAAGGCACGAAGAGGCTCCAATAAGGTTTAGGCTTGAGGTTTACGGTAGCCTTAATCTAAGAGCAGTAGGAGGTTGAATCAGAAGAGGACAAGGTTTACGTAGCCTATATAAATAAGTATCCCAAGTTGTCGGAATAGACAAAAGGAGCTGCAGGCCAACTCGTAATAGAATCCGATGCTTTGAGAGAAGGGTGTGAGGGAGAAGACGATCTTAGAATCGAGCATCCGAAGAAGCCAAGCTCATGCCATCAAAGGGAGGACTCTTGTTAAACCTTCCTTACTTATCGATATTCTTTACCTAACCTAAGGACTCTTTTGAGGAAAAATCGGTTGGGAAAGAAAGGCTTGCTTCAGGCATTGGATAAAGGGATGTCCGCGCCCGGATAAGCCCTTTACTCTTTTACAGGTACTTTTGCCGTCGCTGGTCTTTATTTCTGGAGGCAAGGGCAAGCAAGTCACTTCATGCCTTAAAAGCATGCATAGTAAATAAGATGGCATCGAATCAGCTGTGAGGGAAGGTATGACATCAACATAAAGTAAAGAACTTTTAGCTGTGACCAATAAAGGTAGGAGGAGATTGAACGCTTTCTCGATCAGCCAAGCCAAGAAGTGAAATGAAAATGCCACATTGCTTAACACACTTACTTCGATTGTCTTTACTCGGTCAAGCTCAGGGGAAGTTGAATATAGCTCTACGGAGGTCTTTGCTTTTCACTACTCTGCTGCTATTGAATGCAGGCCAAGCCAATGGGATAGGAAGATTCTTTCGGGCTAAAGACTAGTCGGATTGATGGACAATTTCCTGTTTAAAGGAAGAATGTTACAAAAGAAGAGGAATCGAAAGAAGATTCATCTGGTTGCCTTTCACCGAGTCTGGGATCGATCCCATCTACCATTCCGACAGGAGATTAGATTCAAGTAGTGCTTTTTCCTCCAACCTTGAGCAATTCGTGTGAACAGATTCAGGTGCGTAGCCTTTTTCCACTATGCCTATCGCCTTGAGCTGGCACTCCTAACCTAAACCATTTAACCGGCACTCCTCCCTTTTCTAGTCTACTTGCCACTTCCGACAACAGCTAAATCTATGGCACTTGCCTTGGCTTTGCCCCCTTATCTACTACGGGTGAATCTCTTCGATCCGGAATTTCACTATCCCAAAAAGGCTTTGCTGCTGCTAGCTCCGCCACCCATAGTAGAGGAAGTGACTCGTAGCTCGATGCCAAGTTGAACTATCGTATCTGGTAATATGCATGGGTAATGAATGAAAGCACTCAATCTAGGCCATGATAAAGCACGGAGCTGTAGAAGATCTCAAGTCAAATCATTAGCTTCGGTAAACAAGATAAGATCACAAATTGCTCCTCTTTCAGGATTCCGTGACAGATGGGATTCTTTGGGCTAGGATCTAAAGGGATGGCTATGAGAGGGATCCACCTACTCCTTTCAGTCGAGTTACTTCATCCCTCTGTCTTACCTCTATAGTTGCTTGTCGGAATGACTGTACTTCGGCTTCGGGAGTAGCACTGGATGTTCCATGCCTTACTATCTGATAATCATATTTCCATGGTACCGCATGTGTATTGGTATACTGAAATGGAGCTTGAGCTGCTAATAAGTCAATACCCTCAATATTCCTTAGGTCAAGGTATCTTAGTTGAAATCCATATATCATAAAGACAGACGTGATCATCCAACGTTCTTACTCGGATCGCTTTTCCTGTTCACGACTCCGACCTTTACTTGCCAGTAACAAAGTACCTCGTCTTGTCATGCAAGTAACTCCGTCCTTTAGGAAAGTGGCATCTTAGAATAGTGGGTTCCACGGGTTCTAGGTCGGGGGCAAATGCATATTCCGAGTAACCTATTATACAGTCATCTGCTAGGCAAGTGAGAAAGCTACTTTATATATATTACGCTTAAGGCATCCAGGATAAAAAGTCCCCCTATATTTCTTTTATAGATCTATTTCTAGTCTTAAACTCCTTCAGTTGCAGAATAAATATAAGCCTCTGGAGTTGCTAGCAAGCAAGGAGGAAGAATTCTATCAAATGGCAAGGAGAAAGGACTATTTCAAGCCAGGGCTGGGGCCTAAGCCATTTTAAAGCAGTTCAGTTCAAAAAAGTTCTAGCAAGCGTTGGGATAAATAAGGATGAAATTCGTTCTGAGTTGGAGTTTCTTTTAGAGGGAGGGTCTTTTCCAAGGTTCAATTCTGGACCATCTGACGACTATCAAGCAGTGCCCGTAACAGAGTCTAAAAGCATTCTCCGGTAACACTTTTCGGTTTGAGATCCAGTAGAAATTGCATTTGCAGTCTTTCTACCTGTAATTGCTAATGCTTTCTCCTTTCGATCCATTGCATTGGGATTGGGACTGCTAAGGATTTCAAGCCATCTAGTTCCATTCCTTCGCCTTTTCAGGCAGTCTTCGTACCATTCCCGGGTGAGACTTTATATATGACCAATGCGAGTAAGGGTATCAAGTGATATACGATTTGATTGGATTTTCTTTTCCTGGAACCACTCTTCTGAGCCTGTTCTTATGGGATTGGGGTCCCTCTTTTCGCTGTGAAGGGTTAGCCCCGTAAGTCCATCTCTGGGGAGTTCTCTTGCACTTATAGCTCCTTTCATATCTTCTGCCTTCTCTTCTTTTTCCCAGCCAGCTGGGATATTTTCTGTGAGCAAGCCTCTTTCTTCCTTTGCTGTGGGACGAGGCCAGTTCTCTTAATCCATCCAGAGGGAGTGCCCCATAAGCCAATGCCATTCCATTCATTTCCCGTTACCTGCCAGCCATTAATTAGGAATTAGGAGTTCTGTCCATGCGATCTAACGGACTAACAGGACAAGCAGTAGTTTTGAAAGGAAATCTGGCAAGGGAAATCCAGCAAACAAGGGATAGGGATAAGGCAAGTCTTTCCAGTAAGTGGTCGCAAGCGAATGCTCTTTTGAGGTTCTTGTTCAGGTAAAAGTCCGCGCAAGGCAGTGAGTAAGAAAGCCTTTAATAATCTCCTTTGAGTCAAATCCTGGTAGCAATCCGGTCTCCAGTCTTTTCTATCTTCTTTGTCTGAAACTCGGCTCAATGGATTTCTTTCAGTCCCTACTTTCGAAAAATGGGGTTCTCTCTTGGGAGTCGAGTCCTGTTGAGTAGGGGCTTAGGCTGTGAAGGATGGCTCCTTTTGGTTTTGATTCTAGCCGCTTTCGGGATCTTTGACAGAACGATAATGAATATGACGGGAGGAAACGAGACAGTTAACCAAGGGCCGAACAGGGGTGATGCCGGCCCCTCTTCAATACAAAATTCTGAATCCAACTCGGGTAGTTGGCGAAAGTACCTCAACTTCTCATCGGATAACGAGGAAAAGGCCGAGGCCGAATCATCCACAGGCCACAATCCGAACCAACCCCATACTACACAAGAGCATCCTGGTGACCATCGGTCTCTCGAAGCTTATGCGATGCTTCCAAAAAGCGGTCCTGGAGGCGCGGGACCCCTTACTTAGAAGCAGAAGCAGGAATCATCAAAAGCGGAAAGCCCACCTACGAAAGAGGGTGCGCTAACTAGAAGGTATGAGTTCATACCCGGTTAGCCCTGAAGGAGAAAAACCTTGGCTCAAGGTTAGGGCTCTCCTCCCGCCTCTACTGCCCTTTATTCCGTGTCAGAACAGAGAAAAGAGGAGTCGAAACCATAGGACTCCCTTTTCCAAGATCTCTCACCCGTTCAGGGTACCCAACGATTATTCCATCCTTCCATAGAAGAATGAGATATTAGAAGGATGAGAAGGCGGATCAATTAGTCCAGTTGTACTTGTCATGGTTTTCATTGGCGAAGGTCATTCAGTTGGCTAAGCCCTTGCCCTTTGACAGCATAGTGCAATTGCCAAAGGACATTGATTCCGTTATGAGCTTCTGTTCAGAGTTTCAAGATTTTGGACGAGGTCTCATTAATCTAATCGTTATTGACCTTTTTTCTCCTCCTATCGTTCTATCTTGGGAGCCAACCTGGAAAAAAACCTAAGTCTCATTCGAAACCGATTAAGTCAGCTTTCTTAGCTCTCACTTATGAGCTTGCTGCTTATGGATCAATGCTGAGATTAGACCATGCACAGGAAGCCTTCTTTTCGTCGGCAGTGCTGTGGAGGGAGAGGGTACGTTTTGCCCTTGACCCGACTAAGACTGAGACGGCCAATAAAGATCTTGATTGCTTTGAGCATTGGGTAGGTCCAAAACAGCCCACGTTTGAACAGTTTGAATATAAGGGTTATTTTGGTAGGTTGGGTATGGTGATTGAGGGAGCGAGAAAGAGACGAATCTTTGCCATTGGAAATGAAATTAAGCAAAGACTCAACTATCCCTACCATAAGTAGTTGAAGTAGTTGATGAGTGTTTTAGCTCGGATCCCTATGGACGGGACCTTTGATCAAGTTGCGCCCTTAGATCGGCTGACTGGTTTTAAGGAAGGGTTTCGCTTTGACCTTAAGAGTGCCACTGATAGATGGCCGCTCCCGGCTCTAAATTCTCTAATGGCGCTGCCCCGCGGATTTGTTCTAGGAAATGTGTTGTACCGTAGATCCTTCGACAGAACCAACCTTAGATGTGACGACACGGCTCAACAAACCATTCATTAAACTCATGCAAGAGCATGCAGTGGTCACATTAATGGAAATGCGCTAGCTAAGAGAACTTCTTAGGTTAGGGTACTATTGGCTGGCTTTCTATGGGGAAGAGGAGAAGGACAGCATATAGAGTTTATGCGTAGGTTTAAGGAGTGTCAGACTTATGGGGATTTCATCCATGCCCCTTCAACGTCTTTCTTTCACACCCGGTTTCGACCGTCCAATTCTTCCAACTTCTAGTCATGGTCACCATTTCGTTATCACCGCTACAGACTACTTCACCAAGTGGGGTTGAAGCAATACCAATGGCCTTAACCGATTGGAAAGGCGTGGCATGCTTAATCTACACTCATCTTCTTTATTGAATAGGTCTTCCTAAGTATATATATATAGTCTTAGATAACGGTACCCGAACCGGGGGAATATATGCAACCGGAGTTTAGGATTACTATTTTTTTTAGCACCCCTCCGGTCAAGCTGAGGCCACAAATAAGACCACGCTTAGTATCCTAAGCAAGACTGCTAAGGAAAAAAATAAGGATTGACATTTGAAAAAATACAAGAAAAAACACTCTTTTTTTTTTACTATGGTTATGTCGAAAGAAGAGAGCTGACCCTAAACAGAGAGAGGAGAACGTAGAGCTTGTGAACAAAGAAAGCGGATCACAGAGCTAGCTTTAGCCGAGAGAAAGGCGAGTAAGGCCGCAGAAAGAAAAGAAAGAAAGAAAGGAGGCTGCTGAGCAAGAAGCAAAGATGGCTGCGGAGAAAGAAACTGTGAAACCAGTTGCTCAGGAGCAAACCATCCATGTGCATGATGCCAGTGGCGATGAACACATCCAGCCGAAGCCAATAGCAATCAGCACTCCGGCCATGGTATTAGAGGTAATGGTAATATGGATATCAATGACTAAAGTATCTTCCCACGGGCTCGGCCCGAAAGAAAGAGAGTTAGATCCGAGAGTAAATTAGATAAATTCTCTCAAAGATGAAAGAAAAGAGAGTGAAGTCACTTGTTTAAGTCAAGCAATCGTAGAGACCGAGGAGATTTTGAAAGCAGAGTTTCGCCCTGAGCAATGAAGATAGGGAACTTGCCCATTACAATAGCATGATTACAAAAGCCATACGGTTTGTTCTTACGAAGACTAACCGAATTGGATGGGACGGATGGGTTGCAAGGAAGTATACTAGCAGAGCAGGAAGATGGGCAAAGGGGGAAGCGGCTAGAACTTCTCCTCCAACGTAGCTGATAAGGCTATTGAGAAGGCTAGGCGAAGCAGTAGCAAGAAAAAGGATACCGAGCAAGCGAAGGAGCCAAAGCCCGTCAGCAGACCAGTCAATTGCGAGTGTGTGAGTGCGCAGTTCCTTCTCTTCGGTCAGTACCTTTGCATGTCTAAAGCATAGTCAGAGAGATTTCGGTTTCGAGATGGCAAGAATCCAAACTTTGGAAATAAGCCAATCATAGGCTGCACATTCATATTCAAGATGTTTACGAATAGGACTAGTTGCTTTAAGGCGAGCTAGCAGATGAGCTAATCGTGGGAATTCCCCCTCGCAGGCCAAGCCTCTTTCAAGCTGTCCAAGCCGGTACCTTGACCTTCCTTTTCAGAATCTCCTTACCTGCTTTCCTTCCCATCGGAACAATCGGCTGGCATTCTGACTTTCCTTCTAAGAATATCCTTGTAATCGGCAAGCCTCCTACCAACTCCAATTCGGTCAGTGTTCAATTGGTGCTCACCCGACTTTTCTCTTGTATTCTCCCCAACAATCTGTATTTCGAAACGGAGAATCACACCCTTTTGCCGCTTTGATCTCTTGTGCCGTTGCCGGTGTGAATTACAATTCCGACGTGACTCATCTATCAGCTCTGGGGGAACATCGATGAACATTCCTGCCAGAAACGCTGATTTACATAGGGCATTGGCGATTGCTTTCTTACTATGGCATCTTTGTTCGCTCTCCACTGAGGGTTTCGTATATAGATATAGAAGGGAGCTAACCTCTATGGGCCAGGGTATTCGAATCTCCCTGCCTAATCGACTTCCTGCGTTGATTGAATCTAAAAAGGGCCCCCTTTTGCCGCGACTAACTAATCGTCTTTCAAGAAATGTCTTCGGGTAAGGTTTTTGGTTAGTGTTTGATCCCGCGCGTAGTGAGAAAATTGTGTTTCATTCTAAGGAGCCAACCGAAAAAGGCGATTGCTGCTAACTATTAAATGGGTCACTATGCTTAACACATAGCCTTCTAAATCCTTCTTCACCACGGGCGGGGAGGGGGGTTGGTTTCGTGCAAGGCCTTCGCAGCAGGAAGAGGCAGTTGTCATTTGAAAGGAAAGGCCCTTTGTATAGAGTTCGAACCCGCGACTTCTGGCGTGACAGACCAGCACTCTAACCGACTGAGCTATTTCCCCCTTTCGTCGCTACTTTGATTCAAAAGTCACCTACCGGTTACCAAGGCCTATTAGTTTACAAAGTCAACATCGGAGAGTATTCTTAACAGCTGTACTAATGCCGTTCGCCTTTGGTACTTCAGTAGGGGGCTTGCATACGAAGTGCGGGGTGAACGGCATTCTGTTGTACTACTAAAGCTGTACTAGAGTAGTTTAGTAGCGCCTTTTGAATCAAATAGGCGAACCCTTTCCGAAAGGCGAACAGCCTGCATTGCAAGCAAATAGATAGCCCCCGCCCGTTTGAGTCGTTGCGAGCCGGAAAGCGTACCGGCAGTTTGAGTCACGAAAGGGCCGCTTGCTTAATCTTAATTAGATTATATATATATAAATATAAACAAAACAAAGAAGAAAATCATTTTTTTATCCAATTGTTCATTCCTGGGAAGAGGAAGAAGCAGATAGAGGAAAGGCCTCCTCTTTCCGTCCACTCTTCCCGAAGTGAGCGAATTGCATGTAGAGATCCGTAGGGGCTTATAGTTTAATTGGTTGAAACGTACCGCTCATAACGGTAATATTGTAGGTTCGAGCCCTACTAAGCCTACCACCCCCTTCTCTTCACCCGATACAAGAAGGCAGTCGAAGTCCCCTCCACTCTTCATCAGTGCTTCAAATACAAAGCAGATGGTGATCAGAAGAAAGTCGTTGGTGACTTAAAGCCCTTCTCAGTTAAAGAATCTAAAGAATCACACACTGCTGCCGCTGCCCTTCGGGCACGCCTCCTACGCTTACCACTCACCTACGCTCTTGCAGCATGAATTGGCTTTTATGACTCGTCTTTCTCGCTCCTTTGGGAGTCTGAAGGAAGAGTTTCCATCGATTCGTTTACTTATCTTTTCTTATATTTTATTATATTATCTTATAAGTAAGGCTATCTCCAACTAGCCATTTATCTGAATGAAAGTCTTTCTTAGGCGGCTTAGGGAAGACCCTGCGGATATGGATTCCACCTTGAAGCCATAAGTTCAAAGGTTTTCAATAGCTTTTGGGATTTGACCTTTCGAATGTAACTTGATTTGACTGATTTCACTGGGATTGCGCAATGGTTCGCAACGGTTTGTATCGCCTATCGGTTCAATTTGACTTAGGTCAAACCTAAAGGCTCACAACTTCGTTCCCTTAGGCTCATTTGTTCCAAACCTTAACTACCGCAGCTGATTTAGACCACTCACGGAGAACAGCAGAACGAAGCCTTTTCGCTAGCTGCTAAAACAGGGGTCGAAGGGTATAACCGATAAGCAGGAGCGCCCTCATCGATCTGTCACCCTCGTTTACCTTTACTTTAGATAACCACTCGCAGTGAAAAACTGGCTATGATCCCACAGGAGAAGATGCTCCCGAAGACACACACATGGAAACCTCATCTAATCATCCCAGATCACAGAATAGAAGAGATCTGGGTAAGGATGATGAAAGCGGGCCCCTCTAATGCAAACCGCGCGGGACCGTCCGCTAGCCCACAAGATTCCACTACAGTGGATCGGCCGGCTCGTAGGCTCACTCTCTTCACAACGAGAGGAGTTTACTACACGTATGGCCTCGTTTAGCCTTGTCTTAAACGTTGGCTCCGTGGTCCAAAGTGCTCGTCTTTTTTTCTCCCTGGAACTTATGATCCCTTCCGCTCCGTTCGTTCCGAGCTCGCGAGCGAAGTTTTGGCATGTCAAGTCTCTTTTCTTTCAACTCCGCTTGGTGATCGCTCATGGCTAATATAGGTAGGTCCAGAGCTAGCTAGTGTTCAGAAGTCACTTAAGAGATTGAATATGGGCCCTATTAGATTAGAATAGGCTGTAGCCGCAAAGAGATAGAGATTCGCATTGCGGGAAGGGAACCATAGCAGCTGATAAAGGCTGCTGGTGGAGCCGGAGAAGAAGCGGGCTAAGGGCTGGGGCCTTAACTAAGTACTAAAGCTGCTGGAGCGACTGCCTTCGTTGATTTCCCACGAAGGAATCGTAATATCGCTACTTCCCCTTTCTGTCCTAAGCGGGGGAGAAGGATTAAAAACCTTGTGTGAAGGAAAGGCTGTCAAAGTCGTTGACCATGAATCCGGTTGAAGGACAAATGGACAGTGAATCAACAGAATCGAGTTGTTTGCAGGATACGGATTCGGCAGTCGAGACATCTATATCTATTTCATTAAGAAAGAGAGGAAAGGATGCAAGCAAGGAAGGCAGACCTCGGAAGCAATACAAGATAAGGTTCGTCAGACTTTATCATTCCTCCGGGTCAGAGGGAATTGCGAGACGTAGCTACGCCCTTATTCCATGAGAGTAGGTATACTAGAAGCCAAGAAGCTTGTGAACACATTCAACCAACCAGAGAGGGGGCAAGGACAGTTAACCTCCAAAGTGAAAACCCGCCGTCCATCAAAAGCAATGAGCCATTGACTTCAGCTGGCAGTAATGCATCGACATGGAGTGTCCTAATTGACCCACAGCCAGAGGGGATCCAGTGCTCGCTGTAGAATCCTTAACTTTCTTAGCGGCCAACACGGCCTGAGATCACAGCAAAGGTGAAAGAAGAAATCGAGCGCCTCTTGGATGCTAAATGAATCAGGCCAATCCCTTACACAGAATGGCTGTCAAAGAAAGTCCCCATTGTCAATCGAAGGAGCATAAGCCACTCACTCGAAAAAACGGACTCTCCTTTGCTATCTTGACTATAAAGGCTCGCTTCTCTCATCTCTACTTTTTCGTCGACTTCTTTCATCTCCTATATAAAGCAATCACATACATATGTTATATAATAAGATAAAGCATACATCTTTAATAAGTTGGCTACGATTAGTCACTTCGGAAGCCGTTAACCAAAGCACCGGCTTTTGACTTCCCTTCTAAGGGAAGGAGTAGGAGGCTCCACTATGGTCTAAGCTACTAGAGTGAAAGCTTCATTGGTACCACAATCAAAGTAGGTTCCTAAGGCCGCTATCTAGCCTTCAAACATGACTTTTTAAGCTTGCTTTGACAGGCTAGCAAGTCTTATTCTGCATAGGCTCCGCTCTATTTTACTTTACTTCCTTTCTTTCTAGTAAGAGTAATGGCCTTTCCAGAAAATGGGTCCGAGGGAAGGTAGCAGGTCTCTTGGTAAGCCCCCTGTCTCTTTCTGGTAATGGTAATAGTTGAATCCTTTCTAATGCCCAACTCCAACTACAAGGAAAGAAAGGGGTGAGGTGCTCCTTTTTTATAAATTGGGTCTCTCGGAACCATGGGCGGCGAAAACTAGGATGGAATCATAGGTAAGGGATGACATAACTGGGGAGTAGGAATGGCAGATCCGTTTTTTTCCCAACATTATGAACTCTTCAACTTGTAGTCCACCAAGAGGCTAAATCCTCTCCTGAGTTCCGTCTGAGCCCAGGTTTGTAAACCAGCCATTCAATGGAAGACTTTGTCCTCTTATTTATGTTCAGCATTAGGGTCCTTCACATAATCTCTCACCGTGCCCCTTCCTCAATGAGTCACGAGCGAGCCATGCCACATTGCATGGGAGGAACTGATCCTTCACTTCCCTTTTGAGCTTTCGATTCTAGACCGTCCGTCCAGCTCCATCCGGGTTCTCCTTCGCATCACCGGTAAGATAGATGCTGGTGATGGTGACCTTGCAAGAAGCAATGCGTATCATACGTCATCTTAAAGAGAAGGAAGGGCTAAAGGTGGGGCAGGTTAAGTTAGGGCATCAGTAGCTTCAACTACAGAATCCGTCGAAACGGACACTGAAACTAAATCCGCAACAGAGCGAGTAGCCAGGTGTGTGTGAGTGTTATGGATCTAGCTCTTCACGAGCAGCAGAGCTAGACAAGCAAGCAACAAGGCTCTTTTCAGCCTTTCCGAAGGGTCTTTATCCTGATGAAATAGAATAGATGTATATACTGGCTCGCTACTACTACAACTACTACTCGAACTACCCGAGACACAACCAGACTTGCTACGGAGCATCGACAGGTCGGGGGCTAATCCGCCGCCAAGTGTGTTACAGGCCGTGTTTATTACCGCTTTCTAAGTTGTGGGAGTTTGCCGTTGAGTTGAGGTAAGCTTAGCCGCCAGCCCCCTTTATTATACATAGCAAGCTCTTGGGGAAGACTTTTGACCACTCCGCGGTCTCCGGATAAGACTGCCAGCCCCCAAGGGAAGGGTTAATGACGCGATGGGCAAAGACAAAGGGAAGAAAGAAGGTCATCGAAAGGATTTCTTTTTCCATCTTTCCTTGTAGTCGAAGAGCAAAGAGAGCCAACCCGCTCGACAAGGATTTGCTGGGCAATAAAAAAGATAAGAGTTGCCCTGGCTGTCGGGAGGAGAGTGATCCCGAAGTCGACAAGCAATAGCTTCTCTCTTCTGATCCCAATGTGTTAGTCCACTTGAAAAGGATTGGGGCAGATCCCCATTCTGGACCATCCTAGGCAAAGAAGCATATAACTAGCGTTTAGAAAGTGCTTCGAAAGGCTTCATCGATCGAGACTCAAACGATCACATCTATATTATAGAGGGGGGAGCTATGCAACTTGTTAGGAGCAAGCAACCTTTCGTGCAGCTCACACACCACTCCGCTCACTTGTAAGTTAGATAAGTAAGACAAGCGCTTCAGGTTAGGTCAAGAAGGGCAAGTGACTCGAAGTGTACATCCATATATTGAATGTATATGAGGAAAACGCAAACTGGTGTCAATCGGGAAGCAGCAGCAAGACTTACTTCGCCTAATTATCTTCTTTCCTAGCATACGCTCTACTGACTTATGCGGCTAACATAACGAGTGTCAGCGGTTAGTAAGATAGGACGGTTTTGGAAAGAAGAGGGAAAGATTGGCAATGGCTTCGTCAAGTGTGACAAGATTGATGCGTTGCTTTAGATTGTCGGGACCTATGATTGGTTACTGGAAGAAAAAGGATAGATTTTTGTTTTCGGGCCGGGAGGGAAGTGACGAAGACAGGGAATAGTAGTTGACAGTCTCGCCCCGCCTTGATAGGAGTTGAGGGTAGCAGACCTTTCTCTGTCGGCTCTACAGCATAAGCTTGCTGAAGAGACACTGCACACTGCTTTAAATAAAGCGCAGTGAACAGTGGTCCAGACTTTGAATTGAGTCTAACTACTTACCTTGTGGCAAAGCAGATTTTTTTCATTCCAGCACTACAAGCATTTTTGTTACATGGGAGTACATCCAATGGGAAGCTCACACACACATAGACCAGCCACACAACATTACAAAGTTAACAACGGAAGCATTGAAGACTACTAGTGATACATGCAAACACACCCAAAAAAAGCAATCTACTTAGGATAGGAGTAGATCTCCACGAAAGAAAGCCCTGGATTAAAAAACACACACTACTTTGGGTCGACGGACCCTTTATTTTAATCTTATAGAAAGAGCTAATGCTCATTTCTCGGGGGATTGGGGGGGGGATTTGCTGCGGCAGCTCGAACAATCAGCTCCTCCTGTTCGAGGCGGAGGGCCCTCCTCCTGTCTTCCAGACCGCGAATGCGGTCCAGGATCTGGTGCATGGCTGCAGCCACAACCGCTGGGAGGCAGGTGCTCCCAAAAGGCAGCCAGGGTTTCCTGCCGTTGGGCCTTCTCGGTATCGATGTTTTGAATTTCTTGCGCAATTTGAGAAAGTCTTTCTACGGTAGCTGGATCCATCTCCCTTTGCTTTGCCAAATAGAGAAAGAAGCGTCCTATTTATATTAAAGGCGCGGGGGTCCATTAAGCAAATAAAAAAAATCCTTAGTTTTTCGCGGGTATCGCCACGCGGCTTAATCCCGATCACTCCCTCAGGAATAGGGGGCAATAATAGAACGCACATCAGAGAAGAGAGTACTCCCTTTATAAATAAACAAGGCCCTCCGCGTCCTTTCTTAATAGATGGAGCAATCCTCACTCGACAGCTCGAAAGCGGATCAGTACAAACCCACGTGATCCGTATTCGCTTACGTACCAGGCGTGCTTCGTCGTACCCTGACTACTCCTCTTTCACTGGCTTCTACTTGTCTTTTACTGGCTTATTTGTACCCAGCTACATGATGGAACTCCCCTCGGCCAATCGTCACTCGACAGCAGCTCCGTCCTAGCGTAGGCGATTGAAGTAAAGCCTCTGCCTCTATCGCTTGATTGAAAGGATCAGACACTTTCCCCTACTTTTGACAGCAGAACGAAAGAATTTTTTTTTAAAGTAAGGTAAACTAGCTTTTGCCGATTGCACTCGGATAGCGGCCTGGGCCGTCCTGGAATGGGAATAAAATGAATTAGATGGACTGGACTTCGATGGGCTTTGTTTGGAAAGCCAGGAAAAGGTGGCATTTCCGGGCCAGGGCTGAAAATAGATCTGAATGCTAACATTGGGCTAACCTTCACTCCACTCCAATAGAATAGGCCTAGGTAGAAGCCCTCACTCTATCTATTGGAGTGGAGCCTGAAAAATGGAAATAGAGTAACTTAAAAATAGGGCCAAGCCATCATTCTTTGGGCTGCTATGTTAGCCCATTCCGGCCCGGGTCCGGTTAGGAAGTAAGTAAATTGATGATTTTGATGATGTTCCTTTCTCTTAAGTGATCCATTCGAGAGCTTCCCTGTTACCACCCGAAGGGTAAGAAAAGAGATGCTACGTAGAGCCCACCCAAGTCTGGTAGCTGAAAATAGGTTTCTGGCGTAACTTAACTGGCTATCATGCCAATACTCTGTTGCTCTTGCAAAGGCTGTTCTTGAGGCTTCCTTCGACTCATGGTTTGCAACCACGGTTCTTGAAATGATGGCTGAGCATTCCTTTTTGGTGCCCTGGGTCAAGAACCCAGGCTGTCATGTAAAGTTTGGTCGTGGCCAACCCTTTCGATATCTCTCTTCTTGGCCTCTCTTTGCCCTCTCACACCATGTGATGGTGTGGATGTGTGCAGAGAAATTGTATCCCGGTAAGGTCTTTGACAGGCAGGTATGCCCTTCTCGGGTGACTTCACTCGCTTTAGAGACGATTAAAGACTAGCAAAGGCAGGAGAGACGGAAACAAAGCAAGAAGTCTTCGTCGAATCATACCGTACGTGAACCATTTCCTCGGAGTGGGCGCAGATAGGCTTTAATCGGTTGAGCGGGGCCGTCGGTCGACTCTCAACGAATCAAAGCGGATGGTGCGTGGACCGTTCGATCATGCATTCACATTGGCTTCAACCTAGCACGCAACCGATGTATCTAATAGTCGTGCGGGAGGAGGGACCTCCGACAACCCCCTACATAAAAACAACTGTATTCGCTTTTCGCACATGATGGAAGGATCGATCTGTGCATGATGGTTGTTGGTGGCCTACGCGTGAGGGGATTTCACCGGATCAATCACAATATTGTATCGATCTAGAAGGCTTGTGAACGATCGGACATGTAGGGTGATAAGTTCGAAATACTTGATAAAGCGCCTATTGAGTTCGATACAGACCCAATTCCCTTAGTGATCTTAGAACAAATGATTTCCGATGCTCTCATTCTGCTCTTGGAAAAGGACCCACTTGAATAAAAAAAGCACGATCATGTCATCCGTCATATTGATCCGCAAAAGAGATACGATAGTAGAAAGTTCGATCGTAGAGAACAAGAACAGAGAGAAAGAAACATGAAGGGATCCGGAGTCGGTTCGGGGTCAACGTTGTTCGATCAGTTAGCTACGAAAGAGAAGGCGACAGGGCGCAGGTCGGAGATCTGATTCTCTTCCCTCTCCCTTTCAGTCGAGCCATTCTCCCTATCCATTTCTCTAGTTGTTCGTCGATGCTGAGGCAATAGGAAGGGAAGGGCACGTTTCACCCTACACAAGAAAGAAGGATGCGGTATACCAAAAACACGGGACTCTTCCGGAGACTTTGAATGCCTCGGTGCTGAAAGGGTTAGAGGCAAGGGGCTCCTCACCGTACACATGAAATCCTTCTTTCTGGCATGGCGCAGAGTGAGATTGGTAGTTTGTAAGGGAATTCGTTACTGAGAAGGATTGGGGATGAAAGCGCTGGTACCCCTACTCTTTTCTTTCTTTCGCACCCCAGCGTCAGGACCAGACCAATAGCTCACCCCAACAGCTCAGAAGTCTCACCGCCGGAGTTGCAGAGAGAGAGAGAAAGAATCGTTACCTTGGTGAGACTTGTCGAAGCATGATGCATGCGAAGAATGTACAGCCGGGCCGAGTGTATGATGACAGCGGCTCATGTCATCAATAGACGACTACCGACGTCGGCTTTCGCTCGCCTTATCAGGTTCTCTACAAGAGAAGGCCGACTGTATCACACTTCAGAGTGCGCTGGTGTGTCTCTTACGTGTTTGTACCCGAGCAGCTGCGGACGAAGCTAGAAAAGAAGGCTATCAGGTCGGCTAGGATTCGCAAAAGAAAGGTGGAGTTGTGTGGATCGTACCACCAAGAAAGCATATATATCTCGGCACGTTGTCTTTGACGATGCCTCGTCATGGTGGTCTACTGAGTGAGAAAGTGGTACTACCAAATACAGAATTCTTAGACAGAACGATGCGAGCGTTGTTCCGGAGGAAATTCCTGTTGCTAGTGACTCGAGACCAGTGGAGTCACCGAGATCGAGTTCACGAACTGATAGTTCGCTGAGCCCGTGGAAGACAGGTGTTCGGGAGTCAGTAAGCCCAA
>NSJW01000266.1:145000-150000 GCA_019955255.1 Castanospermum australe | reverse complement strand
TAACGGGATTCTTCACTCACAACAAGTTACCCTTTCCTCGCTTGAGAGCTAAGAAGAGCTCCCATTTGTTTGAACTAAGACCTTAAAACAACCTATTCTTTTTCACCGAAAACCATGAGGTCGCTAAGGCTAAGCGGTGAAATAGCAGTTACGCCCTGGGATCTGTCCTAAAAGAAAAGAAAGAAATTACCCTTTGCCTGGCTTGTGTAGCCTATGCGAAGCAAGCCTACACTGGGTCCATAGACTAAAAACGCGCTCAAAGTGCGCTTGGGTATGATCTTATTTTGTAATAACTCTATATCTGCCACCACCTATCCTAGCTAAGGTGGAAAACCTTTAGCAGGAATATTTCATGTGGACTGCAAACAATCCACAAGGATGATGATAATTCATCAAGTTATTGATTGAGATAGGATAAGGTCCACTCTCAAACCCCGGACTCGGGATCGCTTAGCTAATTCGGCTGAACCAGTCTCAGAAATAAAGAAAAGAGAGGATTTTTGGTAACTTATAGTTACTAAAAAATGACCAAGATTGCGGTCATAGACCTACTTCCCGATCGGCGATAACAATGTCATCACCGAGTATTAGTATTGTATTACGTACCTTGTTAATTAATATCTTACCTTACCAGGACCTCTTCTGCACACCACCACACCAAGGGTGAGATAGGGCAAAGAAAGGCCATGAGGCATGATACCCGAGCGCTTGTCCTGCCACGAAAGATAGTGAATAATGCCTTAGTTTTTAAAAAGAAAAAGGCACCTCAAATACAAAGAGAAGAATAAGAATCTAATCTCTGCTGCCCACAACATAAAGGGGCTCATTACTCGTTTTCGTATTGGATTGGGATGGGACTATCCATACAGGAATTCCCTTCTTCTTTCATTTCACTACTCCTTTCTTTCAACTTTCAAGGCTTAGTTCGTAGTTGAAGGAAGGTCTCGTATCCCGAGATCTATGTGAAGAGAATAATCTTCGGTGAGTGAAGATTACACCCGTCCCCGTCTCCTCTTTCCTTCCGATGAATGGATTGACCATGAGCTTACAGTGCCTTGTAGAAAGCATAGCCTCATTGTTCACTCACTAGCTACGCTATAACTCCCATAAATCTAAAAGAATGACCTGCCTATGCTCGCTTTCACTCTCTTTTGGCTCCCTGGCTGGTATGCTTGGCTGACTTGGATCGGTTATGGCCTTCTTGTTGCCATGGAGGCTTCTTTCGATCGATCAAGGTTGCATTCCCTTCCTTTGATTGAGAGAAGGAAGAATGGAACTGGTTCCAGTGAAAGAAATGAAAGCAAGGGGAAAGATTGACGTAGGTAGATATGCGGAGTGTTTGCTGTGCAGCTAGATCTATGTCACGATATGAGACAATGCCCACCTTTCGGCCTCTCTTTGATCATTCCTGTGTTTCGTTGCCCTTTCTTTTAAGAATAAAGATCTTCATCGATCGGAACTACGGCTGTCACTCCTACAGGATCGGGATACTTTTTTTACGTATTACGAGAATGTCGTTGAAGTAGGATCGCTAGTGGGATAGTCCAGTGGTACTCCTTGCCTCTGTTGACACAATTACCCAACGGGGACCGACAGACAGCTTGCTTAGTAAAGTCTTTTATCTTCCATTCAGGGGTCATGAATGATTAACAGAAACGAAGGGTGAGTGCAACGAACTATAATTTTATACCAGTCTTGTAGCGAATAAAGGTCAAAGGTCCCGGTAGGGGTCAGCAGCGTCGGGAGGCGGAGGTGAACAAGAAGGACTCTCTCTCGCAGCCGATATCCCACCCTTCTTCCGTAAGGATGGATTCGGGCTTAAGCCAACTCGACCAAGGGGGGAAGGATTTTGAGGAGGATAACTCCTTTTCAATAATAGGAGCGTAACCTACTACTAATGTATGTAGACCAAGGACTTTCCATTTCAACGGGATTCTCGTCTCAAGGGCATTTCCGCCAATCACTTCAACAGTGCCAAAATGCCCTATTCCTTGAGTCACTGGAACCGCTGACCCAAGAGGCGAAGGAGGGGCTACTTACTGGTGCAGGAACAAGACCAATGAAATGGGGTGGTGCCACTACGTGTGTATAGATAAATCTCCATTGGCTTATAAAAGCTAGATTTCCCGGTCACTGAACAACAGGGATTTCTATTAAAGAGCCTGGTGTGGGTGTGGGTTCTATTCACTCTCGGATCTAATGAATCCAATTCACTCTTTTCTTTCAATGGCATTGCTTATTCCTTCTTAACTTTCCCTTGCTTACCTTGCTACTTTCATAGCATAAACCTTAGCTACTTCACTCTATTCCTACCTTGGGTCACGAGCTCAGCTCGGAAGTCACGGAACTCTCTTCTTTTGCTCCAACAGTTAAGTCAAAGGCTACGAAAAAACCTTCCTCCGTCAGTTCCTTTACTCTCTCTCTCTTTAGAGCTTTCTGGTGAAATGAACCAATTCACCATTGAGTTCGATTTGAACTAGTTTCAAAGGCTGGATTTCCCTTGGGGATAACTAGAATAGAATCCTATCCTCATCTCTTTCCCTCTCTATGTAATTTGGAGACCAAAAGAAGTAGGGATTTGATCGATGGAACGCCTTTGTGAAGTCTAGCTCTGTTCTATGCCCGCCCCTAAAGATAAATGCTTTATATGATCTTCTTCTTTCTAGGGAATCCGCGCTTACTAAACCTTTTTTTTGCAGGCAGGATCTGAAAAGACTAGCTGGACCCGGTTCTGACTAATCACTAAGAGCTCATCGCGAGTTCTCTCGGGACGGGACCCTCAGTAGGGCATTCAGTACGAAGTAAGCCAAGTTAAGTGATCCCTGAGAATGCGGCCTATACTAGAAGAGAAGGAAAGAACTGATGACTCGCATCCCCCTTAAGATGTTAATATGAACGTTTCACAAGAAAGATTGAATCGTGGAATTGATTTGAGTTAGATGAGTTCCTTAAGCTAAGGTAACTCCAGGATACAGGGACGAAGTGGCTAACTGGTGAAATCAAAGAATAAATAGAAAAAGAAGCCATACAGAACTAATGGATCGAACTCATCCTTGGCTGCTATGAAAGATATCGGCCTTGCGTTGCGAAAGGAACGTTCTGTTCTGTTTTGAGTTGGAGCACCTTATTAATTCAACTGTCCTTTCAAGCAAGAGTTGTTTTAGATCAATGAATGAGAAGGAAGAGAGTGAATAGGGCACAGGAAATGAAGTCATCCAGGTTCGGAGCGGGAAGCAGGCATTCAGGCTGTGAGGCAATGAAATTGTTAGCTTTCATTCAGTCAGCTTGGTTCTTGGCTTTGCCATTTCCTCTCTCAAGCACTACTTGAAAGTGCAAGATCCAAGACTGATTTAAAACCTCGCTGTCGCCGAGTCAGTTCTTATCGCCGAATCCGCTGCAAGCGAATGCCTGAGTCATGGGACATTCCTTTCTTCAGTTGAAGCAAGTCAGTCTTTTTTGCTTTCCTTCTCTGTCGGCGGGGTAACTAGAAAAGTACGCATTCAGCTGTGGTGGACTAGGACTCTTTTCATTGGTTTGGCATTGAGTAAGCGCTTGAAGGCAAATGCTTAGATAAGATAATCCCGGGAGAAAGTTCAAGGCTGGCAGCAAGCGTAAGTGCAATCGCAATCCCTCTCCTTTCAGTCGAGCACTTCATACCTTGTTCTGTACTGTAGCACAAGAATAAGCTGCTCTCGAAGAAGCTGTGGGAATAAGCGCTCCTTAAACAGAGAGGAAGCAGGCTAACTAAACCCAGGGCAACCCATTAAAAGAAGACTTTCAGCCCTTGGTATAGAAGCTGTTACAGAATCCGCTGCTATTGAATTAGGAACCGCTGCTACAGTTGGAGTTGACGGTCCTTCTATCAATGGTGGTATCGTATGTGGTATCATATATAAAAAAAATTTCATAGTCCCTTTCCTCTTGCTTTAGGTGAATTACCGGTGCTTGATGCAATAACCGGTGTGACAGTAGGAACTCTTGGTCTTATATCAGTTGCCGCGGTTGTCAGACTAGAAATAGAATCACTAACCACTGTGAGAGTCACCGGTGTGAGATAGAAGACTGCTATAGAATCTGAATAAGCTGTTGTGCACGAATAAGCTCTTTGCGAAAGAATAGCTCCTGGTGGTAAAGTCAGGTAATAAAGTAACCGGTGCTACCCTTGCTCGAGTTTGGGTAATTTCGAAATCCTCCACTGCTCTCGTAACCCTTGCTTGGTCCAAAAATTCCTATATATCTTTCTTTCTTCATTATCGGCTGCATGTCCGTCTGTTTTCTGGCTTTGGATGGAATCCCTCGTTATTTTTTTTTCCTCTCGTGAAGGACACTTTGTAAATAGGTTTCCGAACGATCCCACTACATAAGAAATTTTTGATTGAAAGCAGTCCTCCCTCACAGGCGGCAGGGCATCCAACTCATGGACTTAAGTCCTCTGTCGATCAGTCGACCTCCTCTTCTCTTCTTTGCTTACCTTGAATTGAAAACTGTCAGTCTGCAATACTTGCTCATAAGAACCCTAGTCCCGTTTAGGCACCTCTTTCTGGGGCAACTGATCCATTCTATGAACCCGATTCTTATCTTATCCGCTATTGAATGATTTTTCTCCGAGTTAGTGCTCTATAGTCCTCTCGAAATCGGGCTTCCTCACTTAGTAGCTCCTTTAGTTTCCTACTATGATTGGGGGGTTCGGAAGATAGGCTTGCAACGGATTCAACCGATCGATTCCCCGTGGCATATAAAGATTGGCGAAGCATAAGGTTAGTAACATCGGTGCTGATAACTTCCTTTTCTCCTTCGGGGGTGGGCTTTGTAGGAGTTGGGCGAGATGCAACACTTTTTCCTCAAGGAGTTAGAGCAGAAGTAGTTTACTCGTATAAAAGAATAAGACCGGCTTACCATTCTATTAAAAAAAATGAAAGGGTTGAGAGTGGATTCCTTTCTTCAATGCATTCCACCGAGGCGACTAGGGCACCTTTTTTGTAAGATACGCTCATTCAAGC
>NSJW01000266.1:125000-137500 GCA_019955255.1 Castanospermum australe | reverse complement strand
TTCATATACAGATTCTTGGCCTCAGGCCGAATTTCCTAGGAACGGAAGGAATGGCATATACTAAGATGCCGGCGGGAATGGATTCTTGAGCCCCTTATTTACCTGGCGCCAACCTAATAAAAGATCGAAGTACCAAATGCTTAGGTCACCCGAGAGAGGCCTACGGGGCATTACGAGAGAAAAAGCTCCTAGGCCGTGGGTCAAGACCAGAGAGCTACAGGTACACCTGGGGCAACAGAGCACTCAGGCGGGGTCGGGGCAAGGGCAGCACGTCACGGAAGTTCTCAGCTTAATCTTACCAGCGCTATATCTTGGGCGCGCGATATGGTGGGACTGTCTAGCACAGACACCCCCAAGCATCCCTGAGTTACAGCAGCTGGCGGAGGCAACGCAAATCGGGGAACCGGCAAGTTCTTCCGCAGAAGTAAGGCAGCTAGTAGACCACCTCAGTGAGCAAGCCAGGGAGGTGGCCAGTGAAGCTTCAATGGAAAGAACACCCAGAGCTCTTGCAATGTGGATGGCTGGGCTAACGCTAGCATTCGCTATCTCCATAGCGCTTGCTCAAAAGGTCCGGGGTTATAATGGTTATTAATACGAGCCTGGAATTTCTGGAAAAAGGTAGACTACGCAAGAAGAGCTCCTCCCCCCTAGATCTTAGCTTAGGAAAAAAAAAGTCGAGTAGTCGTAATTCGAAAAAAATGAAGGTGGGGCTGGGCAGTAGCACCGAGATCTCATAGAGGAGGCATTTTACTGCGGCTCCCTATGAAGGCACCTGTCGAGTAGAAAGCACTTCGGAAATAGGACTTCTCCCGAAAGCGGGCTTTTAGTGTTTAACTAATAAAATGAACACGGAAATTGCGTTTTTCGGAGGTTGCTTGATACGATTGTAATCGGAAGTGATCATTTTGGCACTCGCGGCTTCCCCTTTTTTCTCGCGGGCTCCCTTTTAGATGTGGATTGAGGTGGTTTTTTTATGCAAGACGAGTTAAATGGGAAAAGAAAGGTGGAGGTTGACCTGCTTTGTGACAGATGTGGAATGGAGCCTGAATCTACCATTCATGTTTTAAAGGGCTGCCCCTGGGCATCTGGCATTTGGCTACTCTGCCCATTAGCCCTTCATACTCAACAGATGCAGGCTCTCAACTTCTCAGATTGGGTGAAGGAGATGGGGAAGTGTCTTGATGAAGAGCAGCTGGAACTGATGCTAGTAGTTGGACATGACGAAAGAGGATGTTGTTGATCCACTCGCTTCAACTTAAAGAGAGCGCTTTCTCACCTGCCTCTTTCCCGGCTTCCCTATCTGATGATTAGGATGATGCCTGAACTGGAACTGGTTTCATCCCTACTAGTCACCGATGTTGGTGCCTTTTCATATCCTAATCCGTACTCCCAAGCCCATGAAAGGAAAGGGAATCACGTTCGAGATAGCGAGAGCACAGATACTTTTTGTGCTGGAGTTGGACTAAAAGGAGTAAGGATGGATATTCGGACTCAGAGCATAGCTTAAGGAAGGAAGCTGAGGGAGTTCTGTGGTGAAGGACTACGCGCTGCTAATTTCCATCTTTGCACAAGTGTCTGTTGATGATGGAATTCAGCCCAAAACATCCATGTCAGATCTAGCAAAGCTGAAACCTGTGACGGGCTGGAAATTCTAGCCAAGTGAGTGATTGTGCTGGAGCTGTTCTCCTCATGAAGAGGAGGATAAGTGTTGCAAAAAAAAGGGACTTCTTGTCCTTGGTGTATTAATAACTTTTGCTGCTGTGTTGGTGTGGATCCTGTCATCAATGGGTCTTGGACCAGCTGTTGCGATTCCAGCTGCTGTTAAGGCTGCTAACTTGAAGATATTGATTTGTTCGATATTAATGAAGCATTTGCTTCCCGGTTTGTGTACTGTCGTAACAAGCTGGAGCTTCTAAGATAAGGTTTACTTTCCTGAATTCAACTGTGCTACAGGCTAGAAAGAAGGTAAGCGCCAATGAATTAAGCAATTCACTCAGCTTTTCTTTCTCTATTGTTTGGCATTACGCTGTGGTCAATATAATATCTGTCAGTGTACTTGCCCTCATCTAATTTCTTCCGATACCTTAGATTTAACTAACTAAAGGGATCTCAGTCGAAGGTTTGGAAAGGAGAAAACATTGCATTAGTAGATCAAATCAATGTGATCGGTCATTCAGTGCCTTAGCTTGCTTCCTTGCACATGTGCCTCACGAATTGGATTCGAACCAATCAAGCTACTTTCCTTTTAGTAGTAGTGAGGCCCCCTACTGCCGAGGTAGAGTGGGATCGCATTAGGCACCCCTCCCACCTTTCGGTGAGATATTTGGCCCTAGTACTTTAGGAGGTAGACGTCCCTCATTGAAGGCAAATCTTTCCATTCTTCGGTACTCGGACAAAGCCTAATACGATTATGAGAGGGGCGCGCTTCACCACTTTCTGAATAAATACCAATCCTCTTTGACTTTCCAGAGTTTTTGGAATAAAACAGAGGACTCACCATTAGTGCGTAAATCTTGAAGATTAGTTATTAGGGTTTCGAACCCCCGTAGGAGCTAAAATCTGTTCCCTAAGAAGCTCGTTTCTCTGCTGATTCCAAAAAGGATCTGGATCCAAGGCCGACATATGCGAAAGTACTTCCTCCTTTAACTGGAGTAGGATGTATGCTTCCTCCAGCGGCCGCTGTTTATGCGGGTCAAGCTCCATATTCTAAAAGTTCAGGCGTTGTTTAATGCGCTCAATAGGCATAGGCTTGGGCTGCCCGAGTCGAAGCGAGACCAGAGGGAAGGATATAATAGTGACTGAAAGTAGTTGTGCCGATTCGGAAGTGAGATGATAGGGTAGGGTAGCAGCTGGGTTGGAAGACTGACCAAGCGGGATAGTGACGGACAGGCAGCGGGCAGAGAAGTAGTTGCACTCCTGAGCGAGTAAAGCCAACTACTCGTCCAGGGCAGAAGTAGCTAAAAAAGAGAGTGGGAATCAGCTGTCGGTTAGAGCAAGCATTTAGCGAACGAACGAGCGAGTGAACGGAGCATCAGCGGAAGACTTGGAAACGAGTATAAAGGCTATAAGCTATAAAGCATCCAGCGAGTTGAGTATATCCATTACCTGCCCTCGTCAACATCACCGGAACTCACTTTTGGCAGCTGATTGAATTATCTTATTCAAAAGGTTCGCTGGATAGGCCATGGTATCTTCTCAGGCCAAGGTACTATCCTCTAGTCCGTCTTGTAGGAAATAACGTATGTAAGTCAAGCACTATCTTCATTCTATCTGTTAGTCTAGTTGGTAGCAATCTAAGGATTCGCAGCTCTCCAAAGGTAGGTTAATCAGTCTATCCCCATTCCCGATCGTCTTTGTAGGAGAAGCCTTTGAGAAATTATCCTATTACCTTACCTGCTGCCCGGGGACAATTCCTTTGTATCGAGGGGCTTTCTTTCCTTCCTAGGTCTATTCCTTCTCTCCGACTATTCGGTATGTCCGCCCAGTCGTAAAAGCTTTTCCTTGAGACTGAGAGTAAGCACCAGCGGGAGAATCTTCCTTCGCTTCTTTAGTCATTTCCGGTATCGCTTTTTATGGGGCCATTTCCTGGAAAACTGAATCTTCCTTCCTTTGGACTTATGTCAAAAATGTCTTTAAATAATGAATTTGACTCCTGCAAAGGCTACTAAGCCGCCTAAGCAGTCCAATCCCTTGTTGTCATAGATCGGGTGAATGCCCTTTCCTTTAGTTGCCCTTTCAGTGGAGTAACCCAAAGCGAGTCTTGCAGGTCTAGTCGCATACCCCTATCGTCTTATTGTTCTATTCGTTGCAGTGGGCGAAGTCGTATTTGTTACCAGCCATTTTTTTGAATGCCAAGATCGAGGCACTCTTCTTCCTTTTGTAGCCCCATCCAATCGGTACATCTCATTGTCTGGTATTCCGTATGTCTCCTTGTCTCTTGGAAAAGCTTCCAATCATATCCCCTCCACATCATATAGGTCATCTCCGCAATTAGGAATACCCGAGGGCCCTCACTGAAGGAAGAAAGGAAGCTTAAGGTTGTCGTGCTTCAATCCGACTAAGGTATAAGGCTTTCCCCTTCTTATTCTTGCTTGGCCCAATGCCTTTCTCCATCCTATCAGTCCGAAAAATCCCTTTCGAAAAACTCCTCCCCCGCCTCAAGTGCTGATTTTCATTTCTTCGTTGAGGCCTAGGCCAATTCTCCTATTGGTTGGTCTTTGCCGACTTGATTCTCGCTAATCAGAATATTCGGCAACAGAAACTACCGATTCCGTTTTTTTATAACTATTATAGGCCGGGTCAAGCTAAAGCAGGAATTAAAGAGATCAGTGCCCTTTCCCGTTTGCTATGACTTACTTTTATGCTTACTGTTTACTTAAAAATGTCAAGTACCGGTGCCGATTCCTATTCGAGTTATGGGGAATCTGGGGAAAATCAAGGAAGTTTTGAAGCTGGAGTAGGGCAAGCCCTTTCTTGAACCACTCTTTCCGCAGGAAAACATTCTGACTTTCCATTTAAGGAAAGGCTAGTGGCTGGTGCCATCCCCGTCTCACTTCCTCCTATAGAACTGGGTGATTCTATTACTCTTCGCCTCCTCTTCTCTATTCTAGAAGGAGAGCGGATAAGACATTCTTACACGGCGGGACAAATCCTTATTTGAAATTGAAAGGAAGTCAAGACCTAAAGACCCGTGCCACCCTCCTCGGATAGTGATAGGGGAGCCCCTTTTTTCACTTTGCCTCAGGTTGGGCATCTTCCCCGGAGGTTACTCCTTAAAGAAAGTAAAGACTTGTGCCATCGTGCCATCTTTCTGCTAGGATAGAACAGGGTCGGGCAAAGCCGTAGAATTTTTCGTTCTCCCGCAAAGCTAAATACTAGATGCTAATCTTGAAAGCCTTTATTCATTATTTTTTTTATTAAATTCAAGAAAGTCCGCTCTGAATGAAGAGGATTCAGGCTGACTAAAAGAAGAAAGTCGAGAGAAAAGAAATGCCGGTATCGCGGACTCTTAATCTTTTCTGGGCATTCTAGGTTTTCTGATTTACTATTATATTACTCTTCTCTTTTATCGAAAGGCATCCATCCTCTCTATCAAACCCTTTTCGTTGAAAACTCACTCTTTTAAGTGCTATATACGAGCAAAAAAAAGGGAGGAGGTCTCTATGGATAGAGTTCGATCATAACCCTTCAAGCTAAGACATGGAGGGAAACAACTGATGAAGTGGCGGCTGCTAAAAGATCGGAGAAAGCAGAAAACTCAGTAAGTAAAGAAGACTCGGCTCGGCCCTATCCTATAATGCCCAGTTCATAGTTCAAGTTATGGGTACTACCCAGCGCAGAAAAGTCTTATTGGGTCAAAACTCGAAAGGAGCTCCCAGTGGCAACTTTATAGAGCTAACTAGGTACTCTCTTTCTTATTTGCCGATGGGTACTCTCGATTATGGGCTTCCACCACCTAAAGCAGATGGTTGAGCAACAACGTCTGATTCAAAAACATCAGTCGTATCATCTACATATTCTAGTTTATAGGTAATTTTCTGCTCGCTACGCCCCTGTGAAACTGTCCCAAGCCAAAATTGCTTGAATAGCTTGATCTGACCGAACTCGCTCTAATGGAAGAATTTTGAATATGGAATTTCCTGGTATGAGCTTAAAAAGCATTCCCCTGGAGCCTGAACCACGTGACTTCGTACCTCAATCCCAGTCGCATTCGATCTAGAGAAAAGAAAAGCTATTCTTCTTAGCAGTTGAACAGGAGCTTCAACTGAAGCCCGATTCTACCTAATCCACTGCTGACCACGGACTGACTCAAGCACCAAGACCTACTGCTCTTCCGACAACCGATGAAATGGCTGCTTTTTCTCTGCCTCCCCTCGGTTGAACTCCCTTAAGCCCATCCTTCTTATGATTCTCCTCAAATCGAGCCATAAGTGAAGTGGGACTTTCAAGGCTTTGGGCGAAGTCCATTGGTCCGTTTTAGGCGCTCGGCGATAGGCTTTATCGAGCGAAGGTCTTCCAAGGTTAGTACAGGGATGTGGTGAAGCATAGCGAAAGAAAGGGGACTGACATGAAGCATATCGAGCACAGGTCTCACTCTACAAGTTCAGTTCGATGAACTCCTAGCGTACCTGTGCCTACTATCTACTTAGTGTGTGTGCTAGGGAAAGCAAGCTGAGCAGTTCTCACTCTGTTCGGTGACCAAGAAAGCTTGTGGACCACTATGCCCCTTCACCTACTAAAGGATCTGCTACCGGATTGCTGCGCTTCTCAGGGCCCTCTGCCTCAGAGCAACCCCGCCGGGGCGATCCAGTCACCCGGAGATTTCTAAAAAAATGTATGTACGATTCCTCGAACTCGCTGAACACTTTCTATATCTATCTATCCGTCTTCATCGAATTTCTGCTATCTGTCTTGAGTTAGACAAGCACAGGCGTATCTTAGCTCCCGGTGACCGGCTTTGCGGGACCGCCATATGGCCTGGTCCACTCTTGGCTAAGCTCTTTGGGCGGGACTTTCTCGATCACAGCTTCTCACTTCTCTCACTGACAGACTAGCAATTCAATCAATCACTCATCATATAGAATAACGATCGACAAGTCCAGAGTGTGCACCAACGAGAGTACGCTGGAAAGATTCCCCGAATAGCAGCATTCTTCTATATGTGAAAATAGTGAGAAGGTTTCCAATGGCTATCAGATAACAATGAGTGGACTGGCAAGCAAGCCTGTACTTCTTTCTTTTACAGGCATTGCTGGTCCTAGGTCTGGTTGGGTAAACAAGCTGAGGCATAGCGTTTTGACTATTTCCTTCCTTACTTGTCGGCGTAACGACAGCTAATGATTGAATACCTAGCTTATTGATGAATTCGGCGTAAGGAGTGCAAACTTCAACTTATTCCCTATAATATAAGACATGGAACTAGTGATTCCCTTGCGATCTTGTCTGACTACTATAGCAGGATCAGCGCACGGATCAGGCTTTATGACTCGCGGAAAGAGGCTAATTCTATGCCTAAAAGTAAGCATTGGATGAATGCCCGGGCCTTGAGATTACTTACTTTCTTTTCAGTTTTAAGAGGAGGTTGAAGCTATTGGCCTATATGCTTGCTTAAAAAATTCAAGTCGGACTATGTTTTCGATCTATTTTCTTCACCGCCCAATCCTTTCATACGACAACGAAGAGTGGCTTTCTGGCTCAGAACAGAACCTGGTTAACCTCTCTAATTACGTATGTTTGTGTGTTGTTTCCTGCTCTTCTAGTAAAGAAAGGTGATCCTCCGCTTCGGTCCGACATAAAGTAAAGGGGCCAAGTGAGTTCCCGAACACACAGGTTATCGCTACGCTTAGATTTCTGAAGAACAAGTAGTCCTTTCTTTACTCCCCGAGCTTCGCATCGTCGGCATGCTCTCTTCCAGCTCCCCCTTTTTTGCGAAGGAAGCCCAAGAGAGCGGGGCCTCCGTATCGGTGTCCTATACCCTTAGGCATGGCACGCCACCCGCACGCAGACCCGCCCCTATGAAACCCCCTCATGCCTTAAAGGGAGGGGCTCTCTCTGAACAACAAACGGAGCAGAAGGCGGTGCGGGAAAATCCAAGCGACAGAGCCGATTCTGAAGTACCTCGACACAAAAAAAATAAAATAAAAATAGATAGGCCTATCCGCTCATCAAGTAAAGAAAGGCATCGATACATCGAGGACCAGGGCGGTGAAGTGGGGAAGGAAAGTTGACAGTAAGCTAGTAATTGCGTTAAGAAAAAGCGGTAGAAGGGCGTGAAGGTGTACTTTCTTTCGCGGTTGTTGGGTATTGTATGAGTGGCAAGCCGACTGATAGGGTCACGAAGAGCCCAACGAATTGAGGACCAGAACTGCTTTGCTTAACACACATATAGTTCAGTTCCCTCAATTCATCACCAACATGCTTGATTCCAATCTCGAGGGACTGAACCCGCTCCTCGAGAATGAAGCTTGCTGGCGATACCGGTATCCATCTATAGCCGTTAGTTCATCGGTGTCGGGGGAGTTTGGTATACCCCCAGCCTATTGTCCCTTTCCCCATGGGGCGGGCTCCTATGATAGGGTCTAGGGAAATCTACCTCTTTTCCTTCTTTTCGTTTTCGCTCCTTTTTCTTTTTCGTTCCTTAGGTCTGTCTCCTTCGGCGGATCTTGGGACTCCTTTTGCTGGCTTCGGGCTTTGATCTTTCTCTTATCTGGTGTGGCGTCCTGCTTCATCTTTAGGTGTCCTTATTGGTCTCTATCCGCCAGTGCGTAGCTCCGTAACTTTCCCTCTCCCCAGCGGTAGCCGGAGCTCGCACAACCCAAAAAAGAAAAACAAACAAAGCGTGGTTCATGGTAGGCTCTGATAATGGTTAGGGTAGGGGTTTAGTAAAGGATCTCCAGCATGGAACGATGCTCCTTCTCATGCCCATTTGCCATTGTCTGGAAAACCCGCCTTCTCACGCTAATGAAAGCCCTTCTTACAGAACAACTAGTGCGAGAGCCTTTCCTTCCCCTATACAGAAGGATACTCTATTTTGTCTAACTCTCCAGAAGAGACCAAGTCGTTTACTTAATATTTGTGACTCTTGCCAACAATTGGTTCTTTAACTGACACTTGACTCGAACCGCTTGCCATATCTAAACTAGCTACTGGCAAAGAGGGAATTGATTCAAGATCCCCTTGCGCCCTACAACCCGAAAGTGACTCTCTATCAAAGCACCTGCGGTGGGCTAAGCGCAAGGAGTCTTAGAGTCTCGATACTGGCTAACGGAAAAAGAACGGCAAAGAAGTAGTTGTTCTACAACCCCCAGAACTGTACGCAGCGCTTTTCAAAACAAAAACAAGAAGTCTAAGTCGCTCTGCGAAAACGGTTTTCTGCCTACGAGCGCCTGTCTGCCTTCACGAACGTATAGTAACTCACTAGCCCTAAACCGTAACTGAAACACTCTCTTCTCCAACCAAAGCCGCCATCCAGATTCAGAAGCGGAAGCGGAAAGAGTTTACTGAAGAGGCTTTCATCTACGGCCTCCCTAATTTATGCTATATTAGTTTCATTAGGGAAGTAGCCTAGCTCCGCTGGGGGAAGCTCCTAATGGAAATAGAGTACTCTCATTAAAGCAGGGTGACATATTACCGTTGACCTCAGACCTCACACCAGATTTCCTCTTCCCGATCCCCCGAAAAAGGGAAGATGCTCCTGTAGGTAGGAGCTACTTAACTTTCTTCGGCGCTCCCTTCGAACTGATATCCAAAGATTCCCTGTAACAGGATGGTTTGAAATGATGGTTTATTACAGGTTCTGGTGACATGAATAGGATGAGCATACGAATGAGCCGGAACATGGATAACGTAGTGGTTCGAGCCGGTCGAGAGTACGAGATTACTGACCGAAGACTCTTCCATTGAGATGGGCCGAAGCCCTGCTAGCGAAGGAATGCATCCAACAGTGTTCTGTCTCATTGGTCCTCTCATGCCAGAATTTGCTCATAAATCAACTTTGTTCTCCCGGAAATCACTTCAATTAGAATACATGACTTATGTTACTTCGATCTGATACCTCTCGATTCAGAGAGGAAATGCGCATTTGTATCATTTTGAGTCTCCCCATCTCGATCTCTACTAATTGGATATGGGACTGGTTGTGAAGGGAAGCTTTGTGGGAGAAAGGAGGAAAAGGTCAGGCTAGTAAAGGCTTTACTCAAACATATGGGATAGATTACGAGGAAGCCTTTGCCCCGGTAGCCAAGATGAAGTCTGTTCGTCTCCTGCTCTCTATTGCTGCGAATCGAGATTGGCCTCTGTTCCAATTAGATGTTAAAAATGCCTTCCTGAACGGGGACCTACAGGAATAAGTTTACATGAGTCCTCCACCCGGTTGTGTAAGGGGGGGGGGAACAAGAGAGGTCAACTGGAGTGGAAGCCAAACGACGGGGCCGAGAATCCGTGATCGATCCGAAGAACCACTGCCAGATACGATTCTGCTCCCCCTTCGTACTACCAAAAAATGCGATTCTTGCCCGGCTTTCTTTCGGCTTAAGAAGGCTGCGGTGAGAATGAGGATCACTTCGGAACTCTAGGAAAATGGGCGTTTTAGGGCGGGATCTAAAAGTTCTCCAACGTGTTGCGGAGCCTTCGGCCGTGAGAGGGTCTTTTGGCTTCCTCAGGGCCGTGTGAAGCTTAGCTTGCTTTAGCAGCCACGTGATGATTCAAGATTCGTGGTAGGCGTAGGAGCTGGGCGAAGCGGTAGCGAAGCTCAGGTGGTGATGCAAGTGCGCGGTGAGCGTAGTAGCCCCCTCGGGCATGCTCTTTGTACAACCAAGCGAAGAGCTAGTGAGGGCCGGAATGGAATATCGTATGTAGTGTAGAATCGGATCTGAAGCTCTTTACTAGGATTGGAACAAGCGAGGAACGAGTGACCACAAGCTCCGCTTAAGCGCTCGACATGCAGTTAGCTTAAAACATGTTCATCATGTGGCCGAGCGAAGCGCACCTGCGTGAAGCAGCCTAGCATCACTTTAGATAGGAGCAGAATGGATGACTTACAACTGAAAGTAAGTTCTTCGGATCGATATATATATCGTACGACGTAATGGAGATCTTGGTCTAGATCCGGTGGTTCGCAGAATTCGGGACCTAGCGATGTTCGATTCGTCACATGAACGGGAGCGGACGATTCCCTCGTCTCTCCCTTTTTCGGGGAATGGCTGCAATCACAAGCAAGTGATTGAATGAGTGGGGGGCTCCGAAAGCACATGCGGGATAAGCAGGTGTTTCAGGAGACGGTCTAAAAAAGGGTCCGGTCTAGAAAGAAAAGAGAACTCTCAACAAGCTGGAACTAATCAAGATCAATAGGAAGAGGAGTTAGCTAGAAATTCATTTTTTGACAAAGTTCATGCCACGACGATCTATATGGAAGGGCAGTTTTGTTGATGCATTCCTGTTGAAGTTGAAAAAGAGACAAACACTCATGTTTCAGCTCCCGGATCTGCTTGGATTATCGTAGAATAAGAGGAGCCGTCTTAGGAAATGACTTAACTTAAAAGACAGATGCCACCGCTGCGAGGCGAGGGAGTAACTTGTCTGATCTTGCGGTGCACTCACTCCCGTTACGAGAATGAAATGACGCCCCAGCTCGACTCGAGACCAAGACTCCTTACAACTCGCACCAATAGCGGCACTGAGCGGCCGGAGATTGATTGAAAAGGCAGCCCAGCCGCCCCTCCCCCCTAGCTAGCCGCCTACCTACTCGTGCTCGTAGCTCGATCGGAAAGAGTGTGGTCCGGCGGAAAAACAGAAGTCGTCCGTATCAAGTGATACGTGAATTGCTCAGTAGTGCTTCGCCACTACCGTAGCTGGCGGAAATAGCTTAATGGTAGAGCATAGCCTTGCCAAGGCTGAGGTTGAGGGTTCAAGTCCCTCCTTCCGCTCTTGGCTTCGTCGTTTAGTGGTAACGAGTAGAGTAGGCATCGCCTCTCGATCCAATCCGTCTTTCCCTGGCCTCCCCAACACACTCTTGATACGAAATAAACCTCCCGCCATAGAGAAGAGATCTAAAGTCTGGGTCCCCTCGATCACCCTTCCCTTGAACCTGAACTGGTCGAGAGAGATGAACCCGCACCACATTTTATAACCTTCGAACCGAAACCCCCAACTAGAGATGGAATTCCAGAACCTAAACAACTAAATTGAGAGCTCCGTGACCGGTTCAATTCAAGGGAAGGTCCACCAATAATGGAAAGGCCATTCCCCTCCCTATCCCTTTCTTGATCCCTCATTCCACTAATTCGTTGTTACTGATTCATTCAAGGACTGAAAGCTTTTCGTTTTATGAAAAGGCATAGACTCCCCACTTCTTTGTCTTATTAGCGCAGGTGTTCGTCAACGATGAAAGCCGCTGAACTTAAGACTCGAGTTGAGAAAGAGGGCTAGGCCCAGGATAGGAGGGCTTTCAGGGACTGGGGAAGACGGGTGGATTATAGAGCTAGGGGCGGATCAGAGGTTTGTCCATTGGGATTGGGCATGGACGAGCCTCGACTGGGCCAGCATTGATGAAAAAAAAACTTCTCCCATCGCATCATTAACCGGTGTAGGATTAAAGATCAGGTCCAGGATTCGAGTCAAATCGACCTTCCCTCTCATCTCAGGGTGAGGCAAGGTAGCTTGCTCAAATGTTCGTTGTTCAATATCTCGGCTGCTCAAGAAGTTGGACTAGCTGCTCCTCCGACCCGGAGTGGATTCTAGGGGAAGGGCAGAGCCTCACCTTGCAGTAGGAAGGTGTTCGTTGCTGGGACGGGTTCAAACTGGACTGAAGGGAGGAGGAATTAAATACTCCGATCTTACTGGGGATTCATCACTGGCTAGGGCTTTCGAATCAAAGCATGGGCATCTGCAACTAAGAGGGAACAGTAGATCGTCGATTGAAGAGCCAGGTCAGTAAACTTCTATTGGGACTTCTATTGATTATGGATTCGACTAGAGGGACTCCTAGCAACAAACTTGTATGA
>NSJW01000266.1:7500-120000 GCA_019955255.1 Castanospermum australe | reverse complement strand
CGCAAGGGTTGTATCCTATGGTGATCCGTTGGGCCTTTCGAACATTAGCTGCCCTTTCCAAGGTTTAAGCCTTAGCAATCTCAGTTTGCTGCTGCCAATCCTTAGCAAACTTGTAAGCAGAGGGACTCCTTCCCGTGTAGCCGGCCCGTGTGGGGAGCCAAAGGTTGCTGGCCTATCGCTAACTCGAACAGACAGATGCAGAGCTTTTTTGCAAGTTTTAGCAGAATTGTGCTACGTCCAGCAGCTGCACCCGGTTGGCACTCAGTGCCCCACGGAGCGGTACTCCTCCAATAACGCATTGATCCTTTCGGCCATCTGCCCTAACTGAAATGGGGATGAAGGGATAAGGGGTTAAGAGTCATAGGAAAGTTTTACACAAGTAAACTGCAGATAGATTCAGTTAGCTAGGACCCTAATATAAGATAATATAAGATAAGAAAAGAAAAGATAAGATAAGAAAAGAAAAGATAATGTTTCTAATAAAGGCATTATCTTGGCCGTAGCGTAGAGAGGACTCATAGAGATAAACAGAAACAAGGTTTAACTAAGATCTTTCTATTCGCCCAGTGGCAACGAAAATCCCGAAAGGGAAAGGCCTTGAATCACTCCTTTCCATTCCATTGGGTCTAGCAGGCAAGAGGGGAGGATGCTATCCTATTATGCTATGCCCCAGTTGCAGCGGTGCCGAGATGCCTTCTTAAGGGGGATAAAGTACTCGTTCGCTTAGTCAATCTGTACATGCTGGCCGGGCTAAATATGCAAGCATTTGAGGCCATTTAGGGACCGATGGCTGTGAAGCATGCTGGGAATGAGGTAAGGACCTCTTCTCTCTGACGTAGCCAAAGTGAGAACCATTCGACCGAGGTCGAGATCTAAGCCGGTCTCTAGCACAGGTGCTGCAGTGAAAGATTCCGCCGCCTTGAAGAAAGAGCAAAAAGACTCACTTTGGGTCCATGGCTCCGCCCTTCCCTCCCAAAACGTGAGCGCCTGGCGCGAAAGGTTGCTTTGCTTTACTAAAAAAAAAAGAATAAATATAAGGCGCGTTAGCGCTTTAGTTTTCCAATAAGGGGCGGAGCTTGAAGAAGCGAGCCTAGAATAGCAGCCTATTACGTTTTCAGGCCCCTTGACTTTTTCTTTTTTAAAGAAAGCGCTAGTGCCCCTATCCTATAGAGTAAGGCTCTTCTGCTATCAATGAAACCGAAAGAAACACAAAAACCCAGTGCAGTGCGTTTTGTATAGATCGAGACTTGTAGCTGGATTCTTTACTCATTCCATACTGGGAAGAATTGCAGGAAATCGTTCGATAACACTTCTTCCTATTTTTCAATGATATCCGACGATCAAGACAATTCCCGCGAAACTCTTTCATTTCATAGAAGTTTCTTCTTCTTCTTACAAAGCAAATAGCATTTCCTATTGATTTGTCCCCTGGACTGGACCTATTCTGATTCTGAATTATCCGTCGCTACGCTGTTCCCAAGGACTAGCAAAATCGAAATAGCGAAATTCTTGGGTCATCTCAATGGGTTCAGAAACCACACGTTTCTCTGGATCATCATAGCGTACTTCTACATATCCACTCAGAGGAAGGTCTTTTCGTAATGGATGACCCTCGAAACCATAATCTGTTGATATACGGCGTAGATCCGGATGATTGATGGAAGAAACACCAAACATATCCCAAACTTCTCGCTCCCACCGGCCGGCTGATGGAAATAGACTGACTACCGGAGATATTCGTGTTACTTCGTCTGCACTGGTTTGTACACGAATGCGTGAGTTATACCGAGTACTCAGTAAATTATAGACCACTTCAAATCTTCGTTTTCGAGAGGGATAATCAACTCCGCAAATATCGATCGAAACTTGAACCCTTGTATAGGTATGCAATTTAAGAAAGCACAACAATTGAAATGGGTAGTCCGTATTGGTATCAGATCTATTCCCATGTTCCGATCTTTCCATTTTTTTTACCCATTTCTTGGGTAAAGTCTCCCAACTATATTTGAAAATGGATTGGTTATCCATATAAAGAAAGCTTTCTTGTAGTTCCGCTTCTTGCTCTAAAAAAAATGAAGAAAGACTTGTTGTAAATCGCCGGTTGGGTTTACCAAGAAAGACATGGGAAAAAGAAAGATGCACAAAAAAAAAGCGGGATCTGAAAGAACTTAATCTTCCTTGAGATCTTGTACTAAGGTACGTACACTGAACACCAAGCCAATCTCGAAAAAAGAAAACTACAAGCAACTACATCAACAGCCTGACACGGAGAAAGCTTTTTTCTTTCTTCGAGTCAAAGCCTTTTCGGGTTATTCTCTTATGTTATGTAATTTCGAGTTGGATGAGCTTCTAAATTAAGTCAGTCGTATTCGACGTCAGAATGATACGATTCAAAGGGACAAGAACCTATTCTTGCAGCCTTTTCTCGGCATCTAGTGTTCTGGCTCTAAACAGTTAGATCCTCTTTTCAGTCCTTTCAGTCAGTTCCGATTCGGTTAGCTACTTAGGGTGAACCACACGGAGGCGATCTCGAACATCACTCTACGAAACTCCACAACGGGAGTTCAAGTTCACTTGACAATTTTTTCAGAGCCAGATAGAGGAAAGTAGCTGTGATAGAAGGATGGATTCTATTCGATTGAGGTTCTTAGTATTAGAAGCTAAGATATTGTTTGTACGAGCATCGTGATAATTGACTCTTAGATTGAATATAAACCCGGCCCTTCAATCATTTCGCCACGAGCCCCCCGGCCTTCAAAGGCTAAGAACTGAGATATAGTAGGGGCCTCTGTCTTGTACTTGGGCTTTCCTTCCCGCTTCTCACGAACTCTGATCCCTACCTGTCTCCACTATAAGAATATAGAAAATTAGCTCCCTTATGAGAAAAACCCCTTCCCTTTCTTGTGTGGTAGGCTCATCTTCTCCCGTTCTGGCTCTCTTCCCAACCCGGACTCGGAAATGAAGCCTTACCCGTCGCTTTCCTCCCTGTTTGGTTTGGTACGCTGCTTCCCCTTTCGTTCAAGCGGCTTTAAGCTCCTTAACTTAACCTGAAATGCTAGAAGTTTGGTTGTTTCAGACAGTCATCCAGTCTTTGACTTTGCTTTTTCGGGCATTCAGCCCGAGACTCCATTCCCTGAGGGCGGAACTCTTCATCTCAAGTCTATGGCTATCAGTCCCTTGCTTTTACTTTAACAGACCTGCTTGCCCTAATCGAATGTTATCCCTGACTCCATCCCCTTAAGGAAGGAAGGTGATCCTTCATCTAATGCCGTGCTTTTCCAACTCCCTTTCTTCCCATCTCAGTCATCTCTCTTACCTGAACATAGAAGATAAGGGAATAACTCCTCTCATCGTCCAATAGCAGAGACAAAGCCAATGAAAAGCGGATTCGGATTTGACTTTCCGTTAGTCCTATCGCCGTCTATCGGCCTTCAAAGGGGAGTCCCTTTTCTTTTCTGATTAATCGTAGTATGCCTGGTATTTGGCAAAGTCCCGTTGTTTGATCCATAGAATAGAATGGGATAACTCATCAATGGGCTAGGTCAACCTTATGGATAGCGTAGCGTAAGGACGGGATAGGAAAGAGAAATGCTCAATGAAGCGCTCAAGAGACCCTACACCCTTGTTGAGCAGGGCTAGTCAGCGCCTTCCCTTAATTAAAAGAAGGACGTGGTAACCGTCTTTACTTTAATGATGAGGGGAACGTCTCTTTCAAAGCTTTAGTGCGGTTTCAGCGTCTTAAGTAGGGTTGTCGTTTCAAGTATGCCGTGTTGGTGGTATGACCTCACCTGACACATTAGCGGATTCACCTCCGGCATCAGTTCCAAGTGTGCCTTCTGCCTCGACAACACCAGAATGAGAAAACAAAGCCATTTCTGGAATGTAGTGTTAGCCAACGACCGCTGGGACGCAGCGCATCAGCCAAACCCATTTGACGTGAGGTTCCTTTCTTCAAGGCCGATTTAGAGGGCCTTTTTTCGCTAGTTAACCCCGCCTATTGTGTCTTACCCATTTAATCCGCTTAACTCACGTTACAAGCGCTTCCGGAATTACATCCATCCTTGACAACCGTTTGAGAGTTATAGCATGACGACGGCCTTAAGGGAAGGCGGTAGGTGGCCACGGTAAGCAGCTTGTCCAATTTTGCATGAATTCTAAAAGTTCCATTCGTTGTGACCCGGGCACGACCTTAGAGCGAGCTCGTGAGCGCCCCGAAGTACACAAAATACCGGCTGGTACAAAGCAGGTCAGGAAGCTTGACATGACAGAAGTTCGAGTCGAACCAGACTAGCAGATAGTGGGGCGATTGGTAGTTCGGGCAGTGGAAGGGCTGGCTTGGAAGGCAGCTGTAAGGGATTGAAAGCGCGTAGTCCCTAGATTCAGGGATCGATAGCGTCTTCCTCGGTCGGTAGGTGGGCATGGTGAGAACTGGAACTTTTTCTATAATAAGTATAGTAGTATGAGCAGGCCTCACAGTCCTTAGCCGATGTAGTCCAACATGATGCCTGGCACATTCCCCTGTCTTTTGTCTCATCTTAGGCCAGCTTGTTCGTTGCCTCACCCTCCGTCATGAATGTTGTACATGATCTTGTCTGCCTCAGCCAAGTCAGACATCTGACTAGCACACACCATCTCTTCCTCTTCTTGTGAGTCAGTCTTGACGACTCCCTCCGCGGTATATAAGTCCGTCGATCATGTGTAGTTGATCGCTTCTTGGCGCACTGTGCCCTGTCTTGGCTGAGAGGGCTCATTGATGTCATTGATTAGAGCTTTCCTCCAATCGTTGACCTCCGAATAGGCCCGGTTGCAGTCCACTAGTCTTTCTTCCGCTGATGGGAAGAAGGCTGCGCTTTGAACGTCTGCTCATGTCGGGAACTTCAACAAGATGCTATTTGCGATCGGGACTTCGGTGAGGCGATTGGGAGTGAGGTTATGAAAGAAAAAAGGAGACGTACGAGCTTGCGAAGGGAGACCGCTATAGGGAGCAAGCGGAAGAAGCAACGGCTAGCGCTAGCGCGCTCAATCGTTGCTTCTTCGGTAAAGTGCTGAGCTCCTTCACGTGCGGCTAAATGAGCTCTTGTTGCTTCCTCTGCCTACTCCTTGCGCTAAAGTACGGTACACTGAAAACCATGCCCAGCAAACAGAACTAAGTGCTTGCTTCTGCCCCTCAATGATAAGCTTTCTTAAAGGAATTCTTTTCCCCTTGTACGGTACACGGAACTTAAAAGGAGGAAGCCCACCAAGCGGAACTGCACTATCAATAAGTGGGACACCCAGTTTCAGAGAAAAAAGAAAGCCCTAATAAATAGGTCTATTCCCACGAGTTCTTTCCCAGTCTTTGTAAGCAGCATGTCAATCTCAGAAACCAGAGGGCTACTAGCCGTTGACCTTGCCGAGCTAACAAGCAATGATCCGCCCTTGGGCAAGAAATCCCTCTCGCCAAGAAGACTAAATGCTAAATCACCTTATTCGAAATCTATCCCATATGTTTGAGTAAAGCCTTTAGCGATTTCATCAACCGCTGGAGGGAAGGAAGAGAGTGCAGACGAGAAAAGAAGACGCTTTCAAAGACGATTTTCTCGTCTTTTTTTTTTCAAATTGCACATGCTGCCGAAAGAGAGTAAGTTCGTGTTCAGTCTAATCCGATGTGAGCAGACTTCTCTATCTTCATGCCTATTTAAGCAGAGAAGAAAGCTTGGGGACATTTTCTGAGAGAAGAGAAGAGGGTCAAGGGGGACTGCCAGAGTCGAACTATGTTTCGAAGCACATAACGTATAGGATAACTAAAAAGGCTTGTATGGCTGAGTTGAGTGGAGGGGCTAAGCGCTGCTGCATATTAGAATTAGCATCCCCTTTCCCGTCCGTACTTTTTGACTGTATGTAGGGAGGACCGCCTAGTATAAGGTCTTTTCTCTTTATTTCCATGCCACCTGTGTAAAGAAAGCAGTCTCCATGAAAGCTATGCTATGCCTTTTTGACCTCTCCCTACCTGGCTGTATCGAGTGTATCGTCCATGTACGTATACGTAGGAGCACCTAAAGCTATGACTTTAAGAATATCCGTAATGATGGCGTGGCGTCCAGGACATCTTTTAAAAGAAAAGCTAATGCATCGGTTCAAACCAGAGTGGGATAATAAGCTAAGCTTTCTTTAACGTTAAGTTTACTAGGAACCTTTAAAAAGTCTTAGTTCTTTGATCTAGATTGATAAGCTTCATTCCCAACCTATACGCCTGGGTAACCATCCCATACATATAAGGTTTCCTTAAAAGGCTCAGGCCACTCCTCTAGTGAAGATAGCCAGTCAAAAGGAAGTCTAGTTATTGCAGTTGCGGAAGGTAAGCTCTTTTTCGTGCGAAAAGACTCAATTCAATAAGGAAAGTTCGCTTGGAAACATAGGTTTCTTTCCTACTCTTCTACTCCTCACTCACTTAAAGTAGAGTAAGAGTAAGGAAAGGTAATGCTAAATTAGCATTGTTGGTTGGAACTTTCTCGATACAGGTTCTCTTCAGAGCAGGAAAAAACTACCTAAAACTTTCCCCAGCGGGATAGAATCGAACTATCAATACAGGCTTAGACCAGCTCGAAGCTATACACAAGATCCTTCTTAGTAACTAAAGTCAATGCTCCTGGAAATGCTGGAGGGGGTAAGGGCAAAAGCTTCTTCTACTCTCTAAGGAGAGAGAACAGCGATTCTAGATTAGAAAAAAAAACATTGGGGTATAACGCACGTATCGACATGGTACCTTCCAGGAACGTCACTTTGAAGGCTACTTAGTCTTGGTTCCCCCGCAGCCCCAGAAAAGACAGATACAGATAAAGTAGCGGAAATCAATTCCTTAGGTGATAAATCCATTTTCTCTGGGCTATGGTTACGATTACGATACCCGGGTTACCTTACTTTACTTACCTTACCTATTCTAATTAGAGTTTCATTCCATCGAGTTAAGGCATTAAGGCAACAGCTTAGCATCTAACGAAGGGCTCACCGCTACATTTTTCAGCTCAAAGCCTTACAGATCAGATTCTCTTTCTAAGTCAGATGGTCTACACCTTCTCCGGTTAGGCAGCTCAACCGCCTTTAGAATACTGTTTTCAAAGAAAAAGGAAAGGCTCGTTTATACTTGGCACGGAATCGAGCCTAAAGTCTTAGTCTTCTTAACCGTTAAAGAGAGAGAGCTTTGAGATCTTCTTTTAGCCGAATCTGAGTTTTTGAACCGTAATGCCAGGCTTCATACATATAGATCTGATAGATAGAGAGACTCCGTTACCTAGTTAGGAGCCTCTTATGCTTTGAGATGCTACCTAGCTGATGGAGCCAACTCGATGAATCGAATCCGCATCTTTTCCCATTCTTATAACAAGTACACTAATCAAAAACAATGGTTGATGTCTGGTCTAAGAGCTCCTTTATAGGATAGGTACGAGCTAGGGTTCCCTTGAATAAGGTAGAAAGCAACCTCCCTTATACATCTGAAGCTGCCTTTTCTGTGTAAAGCATATTGCAAGTTTGTTTTCCTTCTTGGCTCTGGAATCTAGGGCCTTCTTTTTCTTGACTTGAATGTAGTTTGAGTAACCTATCCCGTCTTCCATCAAGGGAAATGCTTGTTTTATAACTACGTACGGGCTTTACCCCAGATAGACAGACCATTGGGGGGCGTATTCTCTTAGAAAGAGAAAGATGTGCGCTTGACACGCTAGATGTTATGTGCTCTCAAGGCGAAAGAGAAAGGTAAAAGTCAAATGAATGTCCTTGTGAAACTACTCATATGGGAGATTTTGCGGTAGCATTTCGTCCCGTCCGCAGGTCCTTGAGCAGTAAGAGCAGAGAAGCTATCCGACGAGCAAGGTGCTAGCAGTCTCATATCTTTTTTTATACTATACTAAGGGTGCCAAAGGCATAAAGCATAAGAAGAAAAGTGCTCTTTCCATTATAATTATAATAGAAGAAGAAACTCGGACTCGGTAACGGAAGAACTATCTCGTATCAAGAACAACGAAAACAAATGGTGCATTTAGGTGATTACCATATCCTATTGGAATCTCAATTAGGTCAGGAGGGGCAGTCTATTATTCCAATCCAACAAATTAGACCGGGGAATAGGTTTTCTCCGGTCCTTGCAGGACCCTGCTCAAATAATAGCTTGTTCATTACCATCTCCGTTTTTCTGCGATAAGAATGCTCCCAACGACTCGTTTGAGGCTGATGATATGTATAGCCGTAGCGGTTCTCCGGGCCGAGGAGGTATTAGAACTGGTGCCTCAGAGAGGTCATTCTTGATTCGTTGCAAGACTGGGGCATGGCTCTCGTCCTAAAAAAACTCTTCATCCCCTGTTGTCTTGAGCAGTGGGGCGAAAGGCTGGATTTTCCCTGCAAAGTAGGAGATGAACCGCCGGGGAAATTGATCTGTCCGATCAAGCGCCGCAACTCCTTTTTGCTTGCTTAGTCTTAACAGGCCTTCTCCCTCTACCCGAGCGAGGAATGAAAGACCGAACCGAACCTGAAGATACCACCTACTTCCTCATTGGCATAAGCAGAATCAGGCGATCCGACGATTTTGCTGTTCATAGATTCGTCTTCATCTAAGATCTTTGAATGGATTGGTTTTCTACTGCTTCACCTGCATACCTGATGAAGCAGGGGAGAAGAGATGAATTGAAAGACTCTGTCCCAGCGCTAGAAGGAAAATAGGGGAAGGATGTGCCTTCCATCGTCAATGTAGTCTCCTTCATCAACGTCAACGGCATTTGAGGCTTCATAGACGACATGTTCAGGTCTTCCTGCTCCGGCCGGGTCAAGCCAAGAAATGGTAGCAGCGGTAAGGAAAGACAGCAAAATGATAAGGAGTTGAATAGACAGAGATCTTGCTGCACGACGAGCTATTGTAAGAGAGATTTCTTCTTGAATTAAATTGCATGCTGATTTGGAGTGATCTCCGTATCTTATGTATTCTACGTAGTGATTCCCGGGGATGATGTATGATAGGATAGGTAGGAGGGATTCCCCTTCTCTTGATATACGAAGACCGCAGCCACACACACCGGGGTTCTGAGACAAAGACATTCCACAGAAGGGAAGCGATGGGACTGATAACACAGACGCGAGTCAACCTCCTTTCCTTTGAAAGAGTCAAATCCGAGATCCATGATCAAGCCACTAGAGCACACACAGCGGGAGTAGCCGTTGGCCAAAAGGCACAAAATCAACAGGAGCGCAAAGATTAGGCTTGTTATCGCATGTCTTAGTGATCGCCGGAGCTTGATCTATGCGGAGATCTTTCTTTCTCAAAATCGTGAGAGCGGAAAAAGAGCTAGCGGGACACTCATTATACCTCGGAAAAGTCCTCTTCAAGAACCGGGTTTTTCCCAGCCTTGATTGTTTTCAAGCAGTTGCTACTAGATCGAAGAGAAAGGGCTAGCCTGGTCATCAGCACTTATCCTTTTGAATTGAAAAATTCCCATAATATCTATCGTTTTATGGTTTATCATTCTATTATCACCTAAATGTCAACGATGGTTTCCAAGTCTCCTTAACGAAACAGAAAAGGTCACCGAGGGGCCGAGCGCGAGCTTCGTCCAGAGCGGATGGTTGAGTGCGCAAGAAAAAAACTTAAAAAAGTAGGTTGGTTGAAGGCCTACTACCTACTTAGTTCAGTATTCGAAATCTCTCTTCGTGGGCGCTTAGGTTAGCTGATCTTCCGGTCGAGTTTTCCCTCGGTGCCTCTTCCTGGCTACTCCACTCCAAGCTAAAAGCTAGCCGAATCTTAGCTCCTTCGTAACCCAATGAAAACGAGGAGAAGAAGGCCAAGCAAGGGTGAGTTTTATTAGTGAGCTGTAGTTCCTTTTCCAGAGGATGAGGAATGGCATGAAAGAAGAAGCCCATTCTTTTGAAGTGGAAAGGGCAGAGTTCCATATTGACTTAGATAAGATTGGAGAATTAAGCTAAGCAAGGTCGGTTGATTGAATGATTTGAAAAATGAAAAGCAGTCTTACTTCACCTAGAGGGAGAAAGCCAATAACACCGTTCTAAGTAAGAGACGGAAAGCACTCACTGTGATGAAGAGTTACGTACAGACTACACAGAGGCAACTAATGGTCGTGTACCCAAGGGAAGATGATGACATCCAAGCATAGGTCAGAAAAGGAGATCAAATCATCACTGAGATGGCCTCCTCCTCGGTTCGCTTCTGAGGATCTCTAGTTGGCGGGGGCAGCTAACAAGGCCTACTTCTCAACCGGTTCACCAGAAGGGCTGCTTATGAAAGCTAAGGTGACTAATTCATCATAAAAAAAAGTCAAAGGCAGGAAAAGACTACAATGCCACAAGCCATGTACAAGAGAGAAAAGAAAGTGCATCTCACTACCAGTGCCGTCAAGATCGGGTACAAGCACCTCTGGAACAGCAAGTTCCACTTTTGGATGCTTAAACAACCACACCCTTTCCTGCGCCTCTGCACCCTCCATTCATCTTCGGTTAGCGAGAACACGGAAAAAAAAAAGAACTAAAAAAAAGGGCCTAAAGCCCCCTATTTATACCACCACTCAAAACGACAACTCAAAAGACCAATTCATTAGCTAAACTCACCCCTATTCACTTACGAAGCAATCGGACTCGCCTCTTTTTTTTGTTTATAGAAAGCGTGTTCAAGGCGTCAAGTCCTTTCGTTTAGTACGAAATCACACTTCGCGGTGCTTTGCTTACATTACACCTCTGGTCTATCAAAGTTTTTTTCATCGTCCAAGAACAAATGCCTCTTCAAAAGAGAATCTCGAAGAACTAGACAATACTTAACTTACCAGCCTTACTAGGCAAGACAGAAACCAATCCTAGAACTACAAGATGATACCTTAGAAGCTACTTCTCCTAACGACAAGTAAAGGCATACCCTCCAATAAAGGAGAGCGGCTTTCCCTCTATTAGAAAACAAGAATGGAAGTCACAGTGGGAAAGGAGAAAGCTCAACCGCGTGGCACAAAACAGTGGGTTTGGGTTCCTGATCTTGTCTTCCTTCAGGCTAAAGCTTCAAGTCTCAATCCGAAGTCAAAGAGAAAATAATAGAAAAATAGATGCCCACTCTTCCCCTGGTGTAGCTGCTGCAAATCACCTATTGAGTTACGAAAGGGAATCCACCCTTTCTTTTCACATGCACGAGTTTCGTCTTCCCTAGATCAGTAGTCCGCTAGTGGGCTTGGGGTCTTTCTGGATGAGCTTGAAGCTTAGGATTGTTTTAGGGCAGTATCCGGTGGAGAGGACTTCGGATACATGTCATTCCGGTCGGTGACTCCTTCTGTCAATGTATTTCTTTCTGTCACTGGCCAGGCTCTGAATGAAATAGAAATCCCGTTCGTTCACCCTCAGACTTGAAAACGACTAAGCTTTTTGCCTTGCGACTTGCCTCTCTCACTCAAGATAAGGTCAGGTGATCCCTTTCTGTCTCCTTCTCAGTTAGGTCCAATAAGCCCCTTCCCTTTCTCCGATCAATAAGCCCCCTGATCCCTTTCTTTGTCTTTTATCCTCCCTGAAAAAAAATAAGTAAGGCCCCGTTTTTTTCGAATTCAAAAAAGAAAGGGCGAAGCGCCCGTTTGAAGTGGCGAAGGCCTATGATATAGTCAGAAAGAAAGTACGTTAAGGTTACGAAGTAAGGTCAGCTGGTTAAGGAAAGCTCAGGTTATGAAATCGCTTAGCCATTAATTAAATTAAGTAGTAGTGAGGCGTCGGTACGGAGCCTTCCACTGTGGACCGAGACTACGCAAAGGTAGAACACCATAGAAACTTCGCTGACTTTATCATAAACCTTGATTTCGCTACGCTCAATAAGAACCCGGAATAGCGGAAATCGGTTCGTGTTCCGCTTCCAAACAAAGTCAGTCGTCTTTGCCCAAGTGTGAACTGCGGACGACTCTCCAGTGGTTCCATTCCTTCTTACTTGACTTCTGGGTCAACCCAACCCGAATGGGAAGAAGAGGGTCAGCCAAACAGCGGTCCACTTTGTACATTAAAAGAGGCAGACCAATCGGGCATTTTAGAAAAGGGAAGGGAACTTCTCACCGAAGGAGGCAGTAGAAATGAAGGAGGCGGGAAGCTACCGCTTCTAGAATGCAAGCTTATCCTTGACTTTTTTTAGAGCGTACCGCTATTGAAAAAAAAGGTTTATGGATGAAGTAATCGGAGTGACAAATGATTACGGTTGCGGAAACCGGAGAAAGTCGGGAACCGTCGGTTACCTTTTGAATCAAAGTAGCGCCGAGTACTTCGACTACAGGGGGGAGGGAAGCTTCGTAGACAGCTTCGCGTCCTCGCCGCTTCTTTCTGGCGACTAGCTTCTCAAGTGGGTGGCTTGGTAAGCAAGCTACCTTCAGCATCGGTAAAATCCCTATCAATAATAGGCCGGAATGGTGGGGAAGGAGGCCCTCCCTACTTCAATGGAAAGGGGGGAATCGCCGTTTCACAGCCGCTCCTCTACAACTAACTACCTTTCGCCCAACATGATCACGAACGAAGACAGAGAATTGCGTAGATAGAAGGACGAAACCAACCAACCCACTTGTCCTGATCGGAACGATTGAAGAAAGAAAGAGAATGGTGGCCCCTTTCGCCCAGGGGGCATCGTCGGAGAACAATGTCGGGGACAGGGTGAGAACCTTCCGTTGGTTACGCCCTTTAAGTGTTGGTTCTTTCATATTTATTTATATATGGAGATAGATCCAGATAGAGATCTATATCTTTCTATCGATAGATAGAAAGATATATTGAGAAATGGATATTGATCTGGTTTCAAGATCTATGAACAAGAGAGATCCCTAAATATCCATTTGAAAAAAGAGATGAATAGATAGGGCGGAGCCGGCTGAAGGAAGGGCGCTAGCTTACTAATAATATAGGGCTTTTTTCTTTCATCTTTCAGCTTGATCGGAATCGATTCTATGATTGAATAGCAGAAGTGCTACTTAGTAGTAGAAACTCGGAGAGACAGACAGAGAGGGGACTCAATCATACCTGCTAACTCCTAGGATGAGAAGTAGGTCCCTTGTTTTTGGCAGGAATAGTTCCAGCCTTTGTTGCCCCTCGGTAGAGTGAGTCTACTTAGCGAACTGGCAGGACGCGGAGATCGATTGATCAATATGAATCTCGAGAGTGGATGGTTGACCGCCGCCCCCTTGTCCTGGAGGCTCTCCGGCCGAGGAGGGGCTTGCTATCGTAACCTTTTCTCCCGGTGTATGTGAAAAAGAGTGACGAACCCTTTTTTGTTCGGTCATAGGTTGGTGTCCAAAGAACGAGAGTCGGCTTCCTTAACTTAAGTCCGTTGTTCCTCAGTAGCTCAGTGGTAGAGCGGTCGGCTGTTAACTGACTGGTCGTAGGTTCGAATCCTACTTGGGGAGATTTTGTAGTTATCGCTTTTCTGACCTAGAGACCCCTTAGTTTCTAAACTAGCAGAATCGTGGGACATCAAAAGTGGGAAGTTTATTGTTGGTTGGTTTTTATTCTATTTCTCACTCTCGGTGAACTTGGTTCGTTCAATTCTTAGGGAGAAGAAGGATCCACTGGGAAGACTGGAGTAGTATCTTCATTAGCCGGAAGGAATTTGTCTCCACTAGCGTCATTCGAAGAACGAACAAAAAAGGGGTTACTGTTTAGGTAGGATAGATGGATGTAGTCCAATGGCTAAAGCTCTGCCAGCTTCTTGTAGACTGAACTCTCTTTAGGCTCCGAGTTGTTTGTTTTTGGGTAGGATGGTAGAATTTTTCTTCGCCACTAGTGGCAACGAAGTTCTTGGTAATTAACAAGGGGGAAGGAAGATCTCCACTCATTTCATTCATTCAGTGCCTGCGGTGAGGCGCAACCCACAACAAACAAAGGGGGAAAGCTTGCTTGCTGTAGCCCTATTTTAGTAGACTAGGCTTGGTAAGCTAAGCTATTTAAGTAGGCTCGAGAAGGGTAGGCTTGCAGCTTCGCTCAGCAGAAGAGCCTGACTTTAGATTCTATTAGTAAAGCGCTAGCGCCCAACCTATGTATGGGCTTTGAAGGGATAGAGGAAGGGAAGAAAACAAAGATGGTCACTCCTTTTAGTTTAGGAACATGGCTCGTTCATTCACTTGCTCATGAACTCGCAGCTTCGCCAGAAGCGACTAGGGGGGAGCTGTCGTAGAAGCTTTGCCCTTTGCTTTACAGAGATTGTTATGAACTGACTAAATGACTAGCGGAACGCTAGCTAAGCGAATAAATAGTATTAGTTCCCTTCAATCAAATCAATAAGCTTTTTTTTTTTTATTGATTCAGGTTTTTATCCCTCCTTCTTAGAACCCATTGAGGGGGGCCTCGGCCCGGGAAGGGGAGAGTGGCCGAGTGGTCAAAAGCGACAGACTGTAAATCTGTTGAAGTTTTTCTACGTAGGTTCGAATCCTGCCTCTCCCACTTGTTTGTTGTAGACTTCAGAGAAGAGAAAGGAGGCATTCGTCAGCGCAGGAAGGCCCACCGAGCGAAGCTCTTTCTTTTTTTTTTTGGCCGTGCCGTGAAGTGAAATTGTATCGTATGTTAGTTAGAGAGGTTGGCGAACTACTATGATCTATAGATTCCCCATATATATAATCCAATCCCAACGAGAATAGAAGCGAGTCGCTTCCGTTGTAGTCGTCGTAGTCTTTTAGCTTATGTAGTGGTCGGCCTTCCTACACGCACGCGCCCGCCAGAATGCCTCCTTGGTTCTGGACGAAGCCAAGCCCCGATACATACGATAGGCGAAGGAAAGACCCCCATTTCATAGCGCCCGGGGAACGCAAGTTTGATCGAGGATTGGAGAGGAGAGGTGGAATGGAAGAAAAGGCTCGGGATGGATTTAGGAGTCTTTGTGCGAGCCGTATGCGGTGAGAGTCGCACGTACGGTAACGAGGGGGGTTCGCGTCTATACGTGTAGTGTGGTGGTTGGGCCTACCCACCCTATTTTTTCCATGATCTATGGGTCTACTGGAGCTACCCACTTCGATCAATTAGCCAAGATTTTTACCGGATACGAAATCACTGGTGCTCGATCTAGTGGTATTTTTATGGGGATTCTATCTATCGCTGTAGGATCCCTATTCAAGATCACTGCAGTTCCTTTTCGGGCGGCTGTAGGACGGACGGCCGCCTATAGGTGGTAGGGTAGGGTGGGTGGTACCGCTCAGATTGCGGCCAATCTTCCTAACCGCGCGCGGGCCGGGCTTAGAGCGCGTGAAACTCATCACTATCTCGTAAGGGCGTTGAGACCATAGCATGTTAAACGAAAGCGCCGCTTTCTCTGTAGTGTTGTCACACAGCTGCCCGCCTAGAAGAGCCACTCGCTCTGTAGTGTTGTCACACAAGAGAAGCACGCCGCCCGCCAGCTGGCCGGGCGAATCGAAGTTCTCTTCCGGTCAACTGTCCACCCAGTCAAGTGCAAAAAACACAGTAGAATCACGCAACGCACGCTGCTGGTGTGCTTCCTGCCCGCGAGGAAAGAAGAGCGACAAGGTTTAGTTCAGATTTTACTGTTTGCAGCATGGGAGCGGATTACCCAAAAAATCCCTGGGAACAATGAAAAAAAAAGAGATCTCGGTAACGAAAACTATAGGGGGCTGTATTGGCGAGATCCAACGGTGAACAGCTGTCCAAAAGAAAAACCGCCTGGAAGTCCGAGGACCTTTAGTACCGTACCCTACCCCCGAACCAGCAGCCTTCGCGCCAAGCAAGACCGCCCTTGTCCTTTCTCCATTCCGCCTCCTTCTTTGCTTTGTTCCAATAGAGTCTAAGGCAAAGCAAAAGTGGGTTCGTATGCCTACTTTACCTACTTGACGAAAGGGAACGAACTTTGTTTCGTTTCCGGGTTTATGGATTGGATTCAGTCAGCGTCACGACATAATCAAAAGGAAGGAGTGACGCTTTGGTTACCGGCAAACGCTTCCAAAGGCGACCCTCTCGAGTTTCCGGCTGTTTCCTAGATTGAAGTAGCCTTTCTTTCGTCGCCCTACCAAACGAAAGAAGTCACTATCAAACAGCTCGCCCTACTGAAGTACCAAAGGTGCGCTCCGCCCGGTGACTAAGAAAGAAATTGGTTTGCGCTTTTTTTTTGAAGTGCAACACAGGAAAGCGCCCTCTTTTTGTCATCCCTGCAGCTTTCCAGATTTTGTATTGAACGTATGGCGTAGCTAGGATCTTCAAATCATGTTTGAGCCCTACTATGTTCAAACCAACCAAACCCACCCCCTATTTGAATAAATAAATCAGGCTGGAAAGAATGCCCGCCAAGTTCAGATAAGGGAATGCTTCCCCCAACCATTAAAGGAAAGGCTCGACGAAGGGAGGGAGATGCGGCGGGGGAAGGAAAACGCTTTCGGAGATCGAGATTTTTTTTGTTTTTCATCGAAAACGAAGAAGGCCGAGGATGGCCTACGGTGCGTGTTATCTGAAGGGAACACGCTTTTTCGACCGCGGTGGTATGATTGCCGGGCCCTCTCCTCGTTCCGCCCGCTGGCCTATTGGGATAGCAGCCTTCGGGCTTTGCCTGCCCTTTATATTATATCTCGGCCCGGGAAAGCGCTGGCAACAACAGAAAGGAAGGGGTCCATGTAGCTGCTGCGTCCGCCCCCTTCTTAGTCAATGGGGCAGCAGGTTCGGCATCTACTAAAAAAGAGAGAGTCCACTTGAGATAACCACGCCTCTGCTAGGCAGCGTGTGGAATGGCCAAGAGCGGACCTTTTTGGATATATAATCCAAGTCGAGAGTGGAGTTACGGGAACAGCCGTCTGATGGAAAACTACTTTCACGTTCGGTTCAGAGAGCACTTTTTTCGTTGAGAATTCTTCGTTCCCTTTCGTGTGAATTCCCCAGCGGCGAATTCAAAACTTGTGGGGCCCTATCTATTCCATCTCTCGAGCCCCGAAGAAAACCCCCCTCCCCTTCGGACTCCATATCTCTTTTTACTCTATATATGTGGGCACCTGATATCTATGAGGGTTCACCCACCCCGGTTACAGCATTCCTTTCTATTGCGCCTAAAATTTCGATTTTTGCTAATATTTCACGTGTTTCTATTTATGGTTCCTATGGAGCTACATTGCAAAAAATCTTCTTTTTCTGCAGCATTGCTTCTATGATTTTAGGAGCACTGGCCGCCATGGCCCAAACGAAAGTCAAAAGACCTCTAGCTCATAGTTCAATTGGACATGTAGGTTATATTCGTACTGGTTTCTCATGTGGAACCATAGAAGGAATTCAATCACTACTAATTGGTATCTTTATTTATGCATTAATGACGATAGATGCATTCGCCATAGTTTTAGCATTACGGCAAACCCGTGTCAAATATATAGCAGATTTGGGCGCTCTAGCCAAAACGAATCCTATTTCGGCTATTACCTTCTCCATTACTATGTTCTCATACGCAGGAATACCCCCGTTAGCCGGCTTTTGTAGCAAATTCTATTTGTTCTTCGCCGCTTTGGGTTGTGGGGCTTACTTCCTAGCCCCAGTGGGAGTAGTTACTAGCGTTATAGGTTGTTGGGCGGCCGGAAGGTTGCCACGAGTAAGTCAGTTTGGGGGACCGAAGGCAGTTCTCCGTGCACCGGACACGTAGCTTACCGAATCAGTTGCGACACCGATGGGAATGCATGCTACGAAAGATAGGGTCGAGTCTGATACATCAACCGTCTACTCAATATCCTTGTACGAGTCCACAATCACTACACGAGATGAACCTTGGTTTGGTGAATTGAAGTTGGCCTTAGGTGTAAAAGGACTCCCAGTTACTGCGCGCGATCGTATACTGAGGTGCTCCCCGCCGGTTGTTGGAACGACGCGAGCCGGGCCTCAATTCAGAAAGATGAAGGGTCCAAACAAAAGTCAAAATAGGGGGTTACAAATTCCCCATCTCATTGGGGGCGGAAAACGAATCGACATCTCGATGTGATACAGCCTTTTCTATTTTAGTTGGGAAAGAACGGCGAAGTCCATCCGAACCGTCCAATGAAGAATAAGAGGAGAGCAAAGCGCCAATGGCGCGCGAAGCGCATGCGAAACGGGCACGGAGAAAAAAAAGTGTGGAGGATAAGCAGCCGAGCTCATTCCCTTCGCTTCCTGGGCCCAAAGCAGTGCAGTCTTTCCTGGCCAAATCCAGGATTTGGGGCTTCTTGCTACGCTACTTAACTATATAAATATAAAGAACTATATAAATATAAAGAACTATATAAAATAAATCCTTTTTTTTTAGTAATATATATGAATAGAAAGATAGATCCATCCATCTATCCTATCCGATTTAGATTTTTATATCTAAAAAAGAATCGATTTCATTCAACGTTTGATTCAAAGAACTGCGCTTAGCCCCCCCGCTCATGAAACGGCTCTGCTGCAATGGATGGCAGAGGGTCCGTAGTACCCAAAGCACTGGAGTGGTCCAGTAGCCGGGAAGGGGCCTAGAAGTGCCTACTACTACTACACCACACTACACTTGGCTCTACACATTTACAGAGCTAACCCCTGTCCAGTCCCTGGCAGAGTTAAGGGGGCTTCAATCCTTATTCCCTATCCCCATCTTCGCCCAGGCTAACGGGGCCTTACTTATTCAGGGGGGAGAGTGGAGCCCCGAGAAGCACTGTTGAGAGGAAGATCCTTGGCCCCTCCTCATTCTCTACAGGGTTCCAAACCTTTCTTCAACATAGGTGACAACGAGCGGGGCAGAGATGGAAGAGATCGAACACGATAATAAGAAGCAAGCTCGCCTTCCTTTTTGATCATTTTGATAGAGAGGGATGGAGAAAGTGGACAAAACAGACTCGCATTTCCCAGTCGAAAAGATGGGTTCCTTTTTCGTCTTGCATTTCTCATCGAACAAATACGGAAAAAGAATCATATTGAAAACGTTCCTAACCCACCAACCCCTTCCTTCGTAGAGCCGTGTATTGTAAGTGATCCGAACCTGCCCGGAGCGAGTCTCCCATAGAGGCAAGTGAAGTTGGTGAGCCGTATGATGGGCAACTATCTCCTGCGGTTCGGAGAGGACTCAGCTGTTAGTTAGTACCCCCTTTCGGGGTGGACCCTTTCACTCTATTTTATTATATACGCTTAGCGAAAAGAATGTTTTTTGATACACCTAGGACATGGATTTTATATGAACCAATGGATCGTGACAAGTCGTTACTACTAGCAATGACTTCCTCTTTCATTACTTCATCCTTTCCATATCCCTCTCCCTTGTTCTCAGTTACTCATCAAATGGCACTCAGTTCATATCTTTAAGTTCGATCATTGACAAGGTTCAAAGAAAGGGTGGGCCATTGATAAAGAATCGATTCCAAAGCACAATGCTAGCAAGGGCCTCCGCTCGCTGGGCTATCTTCGTCTTCTTCAAGACCTATGGTCCAATTCATTAAGCTCTCTCGAATTCATTCGAAAGAATGGGACAGATGTGTGGAGATCTTTTACTCTGAAGCGGTCTTCCATCGGCCTTCACCATTGTCGTCCCAGATGTCATCTTGAAGATTTTCCTTCTTGTCCTGCTCCGCCATGAAGAGAGAACAATTGGGAGATTGAGTCCCCCCCGATTGCTCCTTTCCACCAGCTTTTTTTTTATATTAAATGGTGTTCCCAGGTGATGACCCTAAAGTCAAGCCTGGTAATCCCCTGTAGCTTTGGAACTACAGAGAACAACAAGGAATTAAGATGAGGTACTCTCTTGAGAGTGTTGTAAAGTGGAACACATGACAGCAGTTTCGGACTGCGTTGGCACGCCCAAAACTCCGCCAATGTGGTCTAAACCTAATCGTTGAACCATGTCATAGACACGCCATATAAGGCCCCAACGTGAGAGAATCTTGTCCTCCCTTCGTAGAGACCAATGAGTCTCTATGACCGGTCCAGATAGGATAGTCTCAAGAGAAGCGTAGGGGTCCATAAGTACACCACAGTACCACTTAAGGTAATTAAGGTAAGACTCAACCCAATTTCTCAACAAAGAGTACTCCAAGAAGTCAGACATACCCTCAAACTCAAAGAGTTCAAGAGGTGGAGTCTTCAACTCCTTAGGAGCCATCTTCTCGAGTAGGAACCTTTTGACTATACCCAAAAGGTATGGATTAAGAGGCCTACCATTACCAAGCAGCACTTCAAGCGGTAAGCGAGCCTTGTCAAATAATAACCTAAATCTTTTCCATTTGGAGGATTTCAGGTTCTTTGACAAACGAGTTCGATAACCAACACCTCCTATTCTTAAAAGCAAAGAGAAGTCGTCAATCTTATATTTCTCTTTGATGGCCAAAAGACCATAATAGTGGGGGTAACCCAAAAGCGCTCTCATTGATATGGGAGACAAGTCTACCTGCATATCTTTAACAAGAAAGCATTTGGCGAACTCAGCGGCACCGGTAGAGGACACGAGCGACTTGTGCAAAGAAATCTTTACACCAAGCCGGTCTAGGCCTTGCCTGTAAGCCTGCGCTACAGCCGGGTCGGTGATGAGAATATCATCACCCAACAAGGCGTACCTATCAAACCGAACCCCCGGCCTCACCTGCTCTGCTGCCCACCACACCAATAAATGATGGGTGAAAGCGAACAGAGGCCAAGAGCCGTAATAGCCCAACGGTTGACCAGTCACAAAACATACTGAAGACATTGGCCTTTTTTTTTAACAAAAGGAACGTCAAATATGTTTTGGCCTAGAGTGCTGTTTACAACACTCGAAGCAAATGACCGATCAAACAGTAAGGCCACTGTTTCAAACATGAACACAAGAGGCCACCTATCGGTAGCGCTCTTGAGGTCAAAACGGAAACAATCCTTACTAGGAATCAACCGAGTCAGAGGTCTTCTTTGGTTAAAAGTTCCATCCATTGGTATGCCACGCAAAATGGTGGCGAACCAGTGGTGAACAGGCTTAAGTAACCTCTGATTGATATAATTACCGATAGCAAAGATACGGCGCTTGCCAGCTCCCTCAAGTGTGCAACCTAGTCGCCCTGCTATAGGAGGAACACCAAGATCGTCACAAGACGGCAAGAAAGGACCTATACGCCTTTCAAACCAGTCTAGATCTTCCGGTGTGAAGGTTTTATTATTAACATCGAAAGCGTAACGAATTCGGTGTCTCCACAAGCATCCTTGAGACCACTGCTCACCACGAGAGTGACAGAAGGTCATAAGGAATTGAAAAGCGCCCAACTCATGACAAAAGGAGGTGAATGAAGAGCGAAACTTCTTTACCTTTCGGTAAGGAAGCTTCATTCTCTCCACCCACACTCTCCTTGTTAGAGTATGTGTGGGCAAGGCTTTCCAGGTTGGTTCAAACTTCAACCCTTGTTCAAGGGGTATCCGTTTTATCCAGGGGACGTATCGGCTGATGAGTCGATTGAACTGTTCCTTGATGGAACCAACCAACTCCACCACACCATCGATGTCTATGGGTGGAGACACGATACTAGAGAAGGTGTACTTATCGACCGGCTTTGCCAAGGTTATTATCCTTGACAGAGAGAAGATCGATAAGTACAACTTAACTAGACGGTCCGCCTTCTCGTCCTTCCTCCGAATCATATGTCTATGAAAAGACGGAATGATCCGAGGATACCCGGACCGAGTGAGGGAAACTGGTCCTTTCCACCAGCTGTCCCTCTTAGTTGTGCGCTTACCGGAGAGTGGGAGACCGAGGTATAGAAGGATGTCCTCTGTGAAAGGCCCCTTGGAATCCAAGGATACTGGATATTCTCCTTTCCTTTTTTTAGTGGTGGAAGGAAGAAATTCTGCCCTTCGGCTAGTGTGACCGAAGGCTATGCAGAAGTGCCTAAGAAGTTGGATCACTTTGAGCTTCCGCTTCCATGGAAGTTGCCCCTCCAGCAATGCCTCTATCCATCTCGGCGAATAGGCTGTGGTTGATTGATCCAACCTCCGGGGAGAGACCTCTTGCTTCATTTTGATGCATTGCCTTGCCCTTCCCCAAGTCTCCGCTATCATGATTGTAGAGGTAGGTCAAATAGCCCCCTTGCTTGGTGGATGCCTCTTTCCGTTCTGGGTCTTCCATTCATTAGGACGACAGCCAGCCATACTATACTGCTTTTCTTGATACACGCCCCGATCCACTTCACTTGGTCCAGTCCGCTGAGAAAGCGAGGCTTTCTAAAAATTAGGATGAATTCCCTCTTAACTCTATCGAAGTTGCTTTCCACTTCCAACTTGCTTGATTATCATCCTCTTTTTTCTTCAACTCTTTCTTTGTCAACTCTCTCTTTTTGTTTTGTATGGTGCTGTTCGGAAATCGATCGACCTTTTTTTTTAGGAATGCACCCTGCTCATCTGATATAAATCAGCACTCCTTCTTCTGTCAAGAAGGTAGGCTTAGAGTCAGCAATAAAGCTAGCAAAGTCTACCGCGAGCGAGTAGTCTTTGCGGACATGCTTACTTCATCTTTACTTCATGCTTACACCTTGCGGGGCTGGGGTCATCCTTCTTTCTTGTATTTAACTTGCCTACATATCCAGCTGAGCCGGAATCAAGCCCAAGGGCAATAGCTGACATTGTTGAATTAGCTGACAGAAGAAGCGAAAGGTATTCTGATTTAAGTTCGCCCAATCCTCGCTCTAAAGGCTAAGCCCTTATTCTTGAAAAATAGGCATATCATATATATATGGGTGATAAGGAACTTGAAACAGGCATGGACAGAAGTATGCCCCTCCTTTTGATGGTGAATGTCGGAAATCCTCTTCCCGGATCACCTTTGATGGACATTCAAAAGGATCTGCTAGGCTGTCTTACATGTCCCAAAAAGCAAGCAAAAGGGCTCCTTTCCTTCCCCATGTGGAAGAAGTGTACACACAGGGGGGCCTACAACCTCGACCTCAGTATGAAAAGCATCTAGGAATCGACGGTGGTCAATCTTCCAAACCTGTTTTGCCGGGGAAAAAATATATTTATAATAGAACGTAAAGCAAGCAAAGCGAATTCCAATGATTCGAGATCTGGATAGCGCATTGAGCTAAGCAGCCTAAATTGGACCTAAAGCGTCGACGCTTGTCCGCTTATTTATAGATTTATATGACGAAATACAGCCTCGAGCTTCTACTTATACTAGCCGAGCCTTATGAGAGAGAGGTCCTCTTTTGGCTAAAGAGTCATAAAAACTACATCTTTCATCAGCCAGACCAGGTGACATACTCCAGATGAGTGGCCGATCCCAATTGCGGAGTAATTTACAGATTTTGATTAGGTCGCAGGCCCTATTGGAATGAAATGAAGGTAAGCCGCTTTACCTCCGTCCGCCTATCCCCTTTTTTCTTCCTTTGTTGCCGCTTCCCAGACATGGGATAAATTATAGGAATAAACAAGAGGTAGTTATTTAAATAAGGTTCGCCGGGGTTGGGATTGGTTCGTGCGGAATGCCTAATAGCAAAATATCTCTAAAAAAGAGCATATACATGAATCGAAAGACATATAGATATCGAAGTGGGCCAGCGAATGAGTCCACTAGCCGTTTGGATAGAAGATCGAAACAAGGTATGCATGAAACACTTGGCGAGGGAGAAATAGAATAAGGAAAGGATGATCAAAAGGTATGGTATGAAAGAAGACTTCCTTTTTTAATAAATAACCTTAGGAAGTGGATGTTCAAAAAGGGGGTCCTCCTTGAAAAGGTATTGATAAGGTAAAAGGTAAATGAATGCATATCCTGTGGATGCCGCATTAGCGGTGTTAGCACTTTCCCTTCCTTATAGCCTTACAATATCAATTTTCTTTGAACGAGGGACTGACTTCAAAGAGCATGCTGCTTTCTCCCTCAAAAAAGAAAAGATCGGATGAGTTACTTGGGGCTCTCGCTATCTCAGAGGTAAAGTCAAAAGTGGATTCCCTTGCAGGGGCTTGTGGGTACGAGAGTAGGCTATTCAAAAGCATCTCTCCAATTTTTTCTTAATCGTTACCGAACATCTAAAAGTTCCCATTCCAACAGCAGATTCTATAGCAGCGGTAATAAGAACAGGGCAGGATTTACGCTATGCCTTTACAAAAGCACCAACATCGGTGACTAGTAGGGATTCCACCAGTTCCAGTTCAGGCATCATCCTAATCATCAGATAGGGAAGCCGGGATCCTCTACTTAATTCCCGGAAGTGACAGAACTCTCCTTTCTTTCCATTTTTTATCTAGTTGAAAGGGTAGCCTTGCTCACTCACCTCACTTTCTTTTGAGTTCGAAAAGAGCTAATTCGAATCTCGATCTCTGGAATCGAAACCAAGACCAACGAGCCCTCGGTCAAGCGAATTACGACTTTGAATTGAGGTAGAATCCTAAGGAAGCTCTTTCAAGTCCTCTGGGCACAAAGGAACTACACACTACACTTTGTATCTCTTTAGTGATCAGTCTTTTCTGCTCTTAATAGAGAGCGCAGTTCCAGCAGAATCCTAATCAGACTATTGCTCGTACCTAATCACTGCTTAAACCCTCGGTGAAACTGGCTTAAGCCCGACTACAGAGCCTATCTATATCTATATAGGGATATACCACCAAACCTGTGAACCAAAGCACATTCTAACTCCCTTTGGCACAAAAGAAAGTCTGCTATCAAATCAAAATCGTCTTCTGTGTGGGATGCCAGGTTGTGAATTGTAAACTCTCCGTTCCTTCTTGACTCGCCTTCAATCTTGATGGCTGCTAGATTCCTAAACAGGAGGGGATAGAGACTTGACTGCCACCGGAAGTCACTTCACTACCTAAAGAGATGGTATCGGTAAAAGAGCAACTAAGGAAGAGCTATAAGGGAGAGCCTATTTGGTAGGCATGGAACTCACTCGCTCTACTAGGCCCCCCTAGGCTTTGAAGTTTAGAGTTATTCCTTCAAGTTATTCTAACAGTTGAAAGAATGGCACAGTCTGATAACAGTTCTGGTATACTATCTCTTATTTAGACTGATAACAGTTCTGTTATACTATAAAGGAAGAGTCGTAAGGTTGACGAAGTCCTTACCCCGACTTATCCTAGTGCTACTCCTACAACAGCTATCTACTAGCAAGACTACTGTAATAAGGAAAGTCATCCTAGCACTACTTAAAGTTAAGCATGTCTATCGGTCGATTTCCCTCATGCAGTAAAGTAAATAGAACAAGATCTTCTTATTCATTCACGGTCTTACTTATAAAAGTCGAGAAGCGCTCCAACCAAAACCAAATAGTCAATTTCGATCTTTCTTCTTTTATGATATATCTCGCATTTACATACTCCTTCCTCTTCTTGCCTGATACAGAGAAGAAGGCTTCAAGCACAAGCATTGATCGACCTGTGGGATTTCACTAATGTCAATATGATGGATAAGAGGAACTTCTCTATGAGCTAGAGGAGTGAGGCTAAGCTATATGCTACCCTATCTTATTAAACCTGAAATGAAAGATCTTGAGACTGGGCTGGAACAAAGGGATACTTATATCTTTAAAGGTAGCCGGCTGCTACTAATAAGAATAGAACTCCTTTTTGAGGAAAGACCTTCCCCTTCTTTAGAAGTGAAAGAATAAGCCTGGGACTGGTACTTCAATTGGATGGGCTGGACCAAGAGAAGAGGGAACTTCCATTGCAACTTCCATCGATCGAGTTTCAGTTGCTTTTTCTGTTGATCCAGGTGAGAAAGCTTACTAAGCCTGCCTCTGCTTTTGTCTGTCTCCCAAGGATAGCTCCTTCGTTTGAGAGCCTTTACACGAGTTCGTTGAAAAGTCGTTTTCTATCCTCAAAAGACAGTTCCTCGTCTCTGTCGTCGTATGCTTAACACATGGTGTTTAGAGGGCCTTATATTATATAGGGGGTGAGTCCAAAGAATGTGTGTTAAGCGCATATAGCTATATATTCGAACACGGGACACCAGCCTTGAAGAAGGGCCCGGGTTCTTTTTTTTAATAGAGTTTCAAGGGCTCCTGGTGCAAGAACAAGACCAATGAAATGGGGTGCCACTACGTGCGATAATTTGTATAGATAAATCTCCAGACATTGGCTTATGAAAGCTAGCCTGACACCTATCTTTAAGAGCATGCCCCGGGAACAGAGCAAAAAGAAGCTCTTTGTGACCACACTACAGAATCTTTCGTTTCCTATGGTCTTTCGATCGCTTCAAAGCGGGGATACGCTTCGCTTTTTCTTTTCCTTCAAGGAGATGCCCTTGGCAGTGCCCCATGCTAGTAATGAACCTGTTCATAGATGAAATATGCTCCAAGCGATTTCCGGTATCGAAGGCTTCCCAGCCGCTACTAAGATGCGTTTTGCAGGACATAAAGAATGAAAATTATAGGACTCGGTGAAGACCAATCCGATAGGGCCAGATCTATCTTATTCTTTATAGGAAAGTCCGCTCAGTGGTAGCATGAAAGCGGATAACCAAGGTAGGGTAGGAAGACTGGGGATTTGACCCTCAGAAATGATAGGTCGACCGCATGAATGAGTCGAGATGGAAAGCACAACACAATTCTTAAGCTTAGTAAAGAACCTTTTGTACGTGGCCCTATCAGGTTCGTTCATAGGAGGTGTAAGGCAGAAGGAAGAGTACTCTCTGGGCTTGGATATAGGTCCACGAGGGATTTTCTTTTTCGGGCATTTTCTGAAGCTAGGAAAAAGATATAAGGAGGCCATAGCCCTAATGGAAGATGGAAGGCTTTCTCTATGCTTCTTTTTGGCTTTCTTAAGCTAAGGCAAGCATGCGCAGTATCGAGCAATCCTAGCCGCAGGGGTCGGGCCCCGAGCCTCTGAACTAGCACTACAAAAAAAGCTCCGTAGATGGCGAGCCTTGTGTCCAAAGGCATAATGAGAAGTGGCCCTAAGGGTTTTCTAGCCATATCGAGTTGAGCCTACCCATCCCTCCTTGTAAGAGGGAAGATTCCAATTACCATGTCAAAAAGCAATCGCTGAAAAAACTCTTCTGGCTTCTGCCATTGAAGCAATCCCGAGATCTTTAAAATTTCCTTTTGGCATAGTACACTGGTGTGACCATTTAGCTCATCTTGATAGCCGGGGCTAACCCTCTCGGAGCATGTATCAGAAAGAATTCTAGAAAGTGATAGCGGGGAAAGGTGCATTTTTGGCTATTCCAATCAGTATGGAAGTGGGCTCAAATCAAAAGGATGATTTGACTGCTATTGCTATTGATGTGCTAAAGGCTTAAAGCTCTGTTCCAAAAGAGAGATTTGACTGCCATGACATAGGCTTTCTACCTAAAATCAAACGAAATGAAAGATGGAATCGAGAAGGAAATGAACCTAATTCATATAGCTACTTGGTATGACTAGAGAGACCACTCCGACCCCCATAGCTCCCCGGGCTTACCTAGACTCTCACTACTTTAATTCTATCTGATGAGAGCACATTTAAGGGGCACCGCTTTGGCAGAGCATAGCCTTTGGGGCGGGTTTTATCCTCCGGATCAATATGAGCACGATCAGGCCATGGGAGACTCGGATCAAAGCAGACCTCCAGATTCGGCGCAGTTAAGTCGACAGCCTCAGATAGGGTCAGCTCATCAGAGATTGTTCGGAGACACTTCTTTCTACAGGGGAAAGATTTTTTGCCACGGCTTCGGAATCTGCATCGCCAGTTAACATCATCGGTTTCAGCTTCAACTTCGGCAGTCGGAATAGACCGGCAGTGAATCAACGGGCGTTACCTCACTTTCATGATTTAGTCAGTTTGATATCTTTATGGTCTCGCTTGGAGCACTGACGAACGAACTAAGCTAGAGACATTTCACTTGCTGCGGAGTCCCGTACCCACCTAGATTAAGCCTGAGCAGCTAAGCCGCGATTGCTGGGATCTTAGACAGTAGGGTCAGAATCAACCTAGTTCTCATAGCAGGGAGTAGCGACTGCTTAGTCTGGTAAGCTTGTGCTGCAATTCCTTGATGGAACTAAAGGCAATGAATATTGGATTCGGAAGGTCTTCCACGTCTCTATGTCATCCGGTGATCCATATGCATAGTACAAGCGCTTATCTGTGGCAATCAACGAGTGAAGCCGATTAAAGACCATGGGATAAAGGCTCTAAGTCCTTTTATCTCGCTAGATGGGGCATTAACGGTCTTAGCACTTTCCCTCTTAGAAGGTTTAGGCTTGCCCCTCTTCTCTAAGCCCGGAAATGGCGTATCGTATGCCTTTCTCTTATACTAATAGCTCTTATTCCGACAAAGGCAAAGCCCTCTTATTTCAGTCAACTCTGTCCCCTCTTTAAGGCAAGGCAGATCTTTGGACAAAGACTAAAAGAAGATTGGGAGCCGTTGGCATTCCCCTATTTGAGACATTAGGCCTTTTCGTGCAACCTCTTCTAGCAGCATCTATTTATATTCCCTAAGAGCAAGAGGGGATTCGAAAAGAGTAAAAAAGGGGCGTAGCGGTAAGACAGAAGAGCCTATTATATTCCTCATTCCTACTCCTAGCTACTAGTAGGTCGCTCACTCTCTTTAGAGTAAATGGTTGACTCTAACACTCGAAATAAAAGAAGAGGAGAGATTCAAACAACCAGTAACCATCGAAGCGAGACCAGAGTCTCCAGGTCACAGTCAACGGTCGAGATACAGAAACAGAGCAACCCACTATCGAACCTATAGACAGGACAGTTGAAGCGAAAGGGTCTTGGTTTCAAGCCAATAGTGACAGGGAGAATTCCCGAGAAAGCGCTCCAATGGCATTCCTCCAATGTGAAGTTATTGGTAAATACGTAAAGGATTTAATTAAAAACCTCGATCTCATGCCAATCTTCTCGGTAAAGAATAACTCTTTCGCACGATCTTAAGAGAGCCTAGTTCCACAAGAGCGTTATCACGAGCCTTTACTTGATGAAAGGCGCCCTGTAAGATGCGCTATATCGACAAGGCGAGGAGAAAGCAGCCTAATGGGAATAGCTCCAAACCAAAGCAGCCCTCCATCTCGCATATAGAAATGGTTGACAGGCAGACCTATTCATGATATCGAATAGGAATGATCATTATCAGGGGATACAGATATGCCATGCTAGGATGAGCTAGGCTTTCAACAGCATAAGCCACCTTCCAAGCGGCTTCCCTCCAGTGCCTTTGACTATTGCTACGGTCATCAACCGCAGCATTGAATTGAGACTTTCCACCTTGCTTTGGACTTGAATGGATCTACTTCTCCTCTGCCAGATCGATCTTCATTAAGAGGGTCAGCCCAAGCTATTGCTCTACCTCCTCTCCTTATGTTATGGTGGATTTTGAATCCCTAGTAGTAGACCAAGAGCTCCTGTTGGGAAATTAGGTTCTTGGTCTGATACATAGGGCAATCCACTCGAGTATGCGACTGCCTAAAGATGATAGACCTGCATGCGATTGATAGAAGGCTTCGACCTCCGGCACGCATCTCTTTCTTCCCACGCATCATATAAGTAAGCCAGCCATATCTAAGGAGCTCTAAAGTAAACCCAAGCTAAGTAAACTTAGCTTAGCTCGAATTGGATTTCTTACTCCAGAAAAGACAGACTAATCTTAAATAATGCGCACACGTGAAAAAGGCTTACCCCGCAGGCTGACTCTTCCAATCCAACTCTATCGAAGGAGAAAAAAAGCTGGGACTACGACTTGCTTAGTGCAGGGCTGCTTGTCGTGATTGGTTGGACACTCTCTTCGTCTAAGGTCTTAGCTTGGTCACTCTATTAAGCTTTCCCAGCAAGTCTATTGAATGGGGTACGAAAGATTGCTATTCAAAGCATCGTTAAGAGTTCTGTCTTATAGGGAGTAGTAAAGATAAGATGACTCTGATCTTTCCTTCTATGGAGCCGGATGTGAGCTTCTCGCCTACTGATCTTACTCAAAAAGAGTCAATGGGAGCGGACACATCAATAGCTGCAGACGCAGAGGAAGAAATCCTTGCTCTTCGGGCTAAGATGCTGACTTTGCCGTGGAAAGAGTAATGAGAGGAAAGCCTTGACCTTCCCTTGTTCTACCCTTCGAACTCGGAGATTGAAAGGTGATTGAAGAAGATCACTCTATGCAGCGACAGAGGCAAGATCTCTATATGTTGATAGATACCCGAGAGACTGAGTCCTTGGGGGAGAGAGAAAGCAATCGGCAGGGAGGCATTACTCCCACACGGAAAACGTGCAACCAACCTTTCCTTCCCGCTTCTTCCTTGAGAAGAGAAGGTAGGGGCTCTGTTTCCGCATCCGTTCCATGTCTGTATTCATCGTTAAGATCTCCCGGTAGAATCGAATGGTAACTGAATCATTCCAATAGTTCCGAACAAGTCCTGCATGGGCTCTTTGTCGAATGAGTTTGCATTCCTCAATCTTCCGACATCTAGAATAACTCGCTGGAGCACCCCTCCATTCACCTTTCGTTCCCATATGCATCGGCTTTTTCTAAATCGACATATCTAGGTTCTCCCAACCCAACAGGTTCCCTTTCTTTCGAAATGGCATTGCCAAAAGTCGAATCAAAGGCTTGACAGGAGAGCTTCTCTTAGCCCTATAGTCTTTCTCCTTCCCCTTTTTCTTCTGTCCGTGGGTACCTTTGCTGGCGTAGCGGGTAAGACCTCTTTCTTGTGCCCAAGCTATTTTAAATAAACTATTTGCCAAATCCTTCCCTCCCTAAAAGCTGAGTCAATAGCAGGGCATTCTCTAGCAGCTCCAAGAGCGGATAAGGCGAAAACAGAACAGTTGAAAAGGCATGAAAGAAGGTAGTCACTGCTCTTCTCTCCTTTTCTTTTGATGGCATGAGCTTGTTCAGTGCCACAGCTCTATTCTCTTTTTTTTAATAAGGGAATTGGCTGCCTTCATTCATTCCTACCCCATCCTTAGGTCAATCCGCGTAATCCCGAACAGCCCCTTCTTTCACAGCTGCCCTCTTGGCAAGATAAGCCATCAGTCAGCTTTACAATGTAAGGATCACAATCAACTTCCCAATCCGTATCCCTAAAGCCCTCATGCTCGAAGCCTATGGGTCGTTATAAACCATGCCAGCTCGTTTCCCAACGACTGCCGCTCACTTTGCAAAGACACTGCAACTGAGCACTCAACTTCTTTTCTGAATTAATGTTGTAAGTAAATAAGTGAGTTCAGAGTCGCCAAGCCGCAAGGAAAGAGGTCAAGTAAAGAAGAGAGAATCTATCTCTACGCTAGGATGACTAAGAGATTGAAGTTCCGATCAAAGCTTATGAAAGAAGACAGACTTGGGAGCAGGGCCCTGAGCCTTTCTCCTGGCGAGGAAGAATTGAATGACTTTTCCAGGTATTCCTTGTCTTATAGGTAGATATCGTCAGGTTAAGGAGCAATACATGGAACTGCTTCGGTTGACCTTTCTTTCGTCTTATCCTTATTTATCTTATATTATATTATCTTATCTTATATTATCTTATATTATATTATCTTATCTTATATTATCTTATCTTATATTATCTTATATAAGTAAATAGTTTTTCTTCGACTAGTAGCTTGAAGGTGACGACTGCTCTCTGCTCTCTCTTTCTTGAGAGATGCATTAAACCATTTCTTTCTCGATGCGAATGGAATAGCGTAGCGTAGTTAAGTAGCCAAGCTAAAGTAAAGTATCCCAGCAAGGGAGGGAAGGATCGTAGAATAGAAAAAATCCCACTCCGCTCTCTCTCCCCACCATAGGACCAAAGACAGAAGACTAGTGCCTTGCGCTTGCCTCTAACAACATGGCTAAAAGTGAGACTAAAAGGATGAAACTCATGATAGAAGAGCCAGGGAAAGTTCAACTACTTCTATTGGCTCTAAGCCTAGTTCTTCCAAGCAAGCAGAGAAGGCAAGGAAGGTTGTTGATTCTTATGAACCGACAAAGTCTGAGAAGAAGGGGAAGCGTTCTCGCCTTAAGCCAAGACCTTGACTGCTAGGGTAGCTAGGCCAACCGCTAATAGATAAAATTCAGAGGGAGTGAACGCCATTTAATCCGAATGGGAAGTTTGGAGCAATCGATTCTTTCTCAACAACAACAAACGGTAGGCAAGAAGAAAGCTATGGAGAGATTTGTTCTACCAAGGGTCTATCTATTTAGGTAGGGATATGTATGGGCTAATGCCAAAAAGAGAATATCAAGGCAGTTATAGCATTTTTGTCTACCCTGGGAGTTAAAATTCCCATAATATCTATAGTTTTATGGTTTATCATTCTATCATTCTATTAGAAATTTTTTTCATTGGCCGGTAAAAAGGATAGAGTAAAAAAGGGGAGAAACCTCTCAACCAGTGGGTTGGTGCCAGACACATCCATCTTATTGTCACCTACATTCCCGTCTTGCTTACCTTCTGCATTGGCTGATGGAGATTGTAATGCCGGATGAATGGAACTTTCGCCGCTTTCCCAACCAGAATAGAATGCAGCTCGATCCGGCTGAAAACCTTGAATCTTATACTAATGCCTTTGTTGGTTGGGCCTTTGCCTTTGATGCCTCACCACTTTCAGATTGATTAAAGTGCTAGTTTTCTTACAATGTCGATCGGGAAAGATAGAGCATCTTTTCCCCGGCCCGGGTAAGAGTAAGAAGTAAGGCCTGTGTCTATGTCTATCCATCTTATAATCCGAATCCAAGCTATACCTCCTAGCCAGTTCTGTCGGTGAAAAGTGCTAAATCCGTGTAATGAGAGAAGGCTCTTTCTTTTCTACTCGTTGTAGAGTATGTCATTACTGGTCTTTCTTTGGCTTTAGCTATTCAGGAAGATTTCCCCCAAGTTTCTAATTTGCTATTTTACTAGATCGAGATGCTTAGTAACTCGAAAGATAGGACTTTCTCTCTTCTACTTCGTCTAAAGCCTGTGCTGACTGTGTCGCTACTGCAAGGGAGAAATGCTCAGAATCTAGTGACAATATGGGAGTTGTTCCTTTTGTATACCTTCGGGTATAAAGGTAAGATCTCTCACGTGTCACTATTAAATTAAGAAGGAGCACCTGAAGGTAACCCGATCAGAATCCTAATCCGAAGCTTGTCCGTATGAGTGGTATGGGTAAACCCAAGTCTTACGATTAGTACTTTTACCAATGTCTGGTGTTTGGAAAACCTTTTCGTAAGCCAATGGAGCGGGGAAGAAATTCCTTTATCTTTCCTCTTTCAACGAAAACACCCTAAGCTCGCGGGTTGGGTACACAGAAAGACAAAGGCTTGACGACCTACCTAATTAGCTAGACGAACTTCCCGATACAGGCTTCCCCCAGTCCCAGGTCTGAAGCCGGACATTGATTGACTCATTGATTCCGAGATAGGCTCCTGCTCAAAGCAAAGCCAGGCTTTAAAGACCGAGCGAAAGGCCCCTTCACCCCCGCGCAATTCAGCTCTTCTGTAAGGGTAAGGAACCACCACTAGATTCTGGCTTTAAGGCTGAATTGGCATTGTGCTGCCAGAGGACAGCGAATGTACTAGAGTAGCTTCCAACCCCTGCTTAGAAAACAAGAAAAAAGGATTAAGAGAAGAGCATATAGAGGAAGGTTGGATGTAATTCAAGTACAGAAATACGGACATGAGCCCCCACAAACAAGCTCTCAGGCAAAAAGAATTGGAAATAGGCCAAGCCTTTTTCTAGAACTGTTCGGAAGAACACATAGGAGCCTAGCCGATCAAGATCCTCAATAGTCAAGAGAAAGAAATCGATCGAAAGAGGACTAACTATAGGTTCGATCGATCCGCTTCCTTCAGTAGTTAGTTACAAATGTATGATAGGTCTATCATTGTTGGCTAGGAAGTCTGCACAAGAGTTGCCTTGGCAAAGGCTGTGAACAGGGGTCACTGTGAGTTGTTTGATCTGCCGCAGTCTTAAAGCATAGCTCTTCGCGGGTGATCCTCAATCTCAGCATTTGTAATCAGACTTAGAGCTTCTGCAGAATCAGTTTCAAGGATGACATCTTTTATTTCATAACCTTCAACAGCATTAATCGTCTTTCTATTGCCCAAAGTTCAGCAGCTAAACTTGATGCTTTTGCCATGTGCCCACAAAAACCAAATAACCATCTGCCTTGGTCATCTCTTGCAATCCCTCCAATCCCAGGAGGGCCAGGGCTTCCTTTTGCACACCCATCAGTCTTCAATTGGATTCTACCTGCAGGTAGTTGACTTGCTTCTTCTTTTTGTAAGGAGGAAAGGACCATTTTCTTAGTCTTGTTCAAGGTTTTTTCCTTACCTTCTGGTCTGAGTGCCATTTCCATCTCCTCTGCATAGGTCCCCAATTTTGGATGATATTTATGGTGTGTGCAGCGGCCTTCAATTCAGTCTTTGTTCCTATCTTTCTATATGTGCCGGATAATACTGGGGAAAATAAACTGCCAGCAGACACCTCTGAGTCCTATCTCAGTGCTGTCCTGCAAATTCTTGTGAATCCGGAGTCTAAATAAATATAACTGCTGCTACCAAAGTGAATAAAAAATTTCTTCGATTCACTTAAGGCTTGTGAAAGGCCAAAAAGGGGATTCCCAAGATCTCTTTCCTAGTCGATCAGTTCCTACTGGCGGAATGCGCCCCAAAAGTCTACCGCGGGGGCCGCTCTCTTTATATATCAAAATTTTATTTGTCATTAGGTGCTTTTGTTGTAATTGCTTTCACGCACTGGTCCACATAAGATCTCACTTGCCAGAAATCCACAACACCAATTCTGGAATGGCAAAGAAAAAGGCTTTAATTTAAAGCACGAGACTGAGGTTGGATGACTATCAGTGGAGAGTTGGTTAGAATGACTAGAAGTGAAGACAAGTTTTCTCAAAACCATTAAAGTAAAAAAGTCCTCGGGAAATCCCCTCATCTGCAGATTGGAGACCAAGGGTCTTTCCAGGAGGCTCGGGTGAGAGGGGTGTGATGAATAGAGATTTCCCACCAGCAGCTTCTCCTATCACTTTACTTCTGCAGGCGCTGGATCTTAAGGGAAATGCCCAGATCCAGATTCTTTAAGATACGGATTTAAGGTAGTGAGAGAACCGAGCAAGTCCTCACTCGAAGAAGCAGACTGGCCGGCTTAAAGGCAAATTGAAGTCGAAAAGCCTTAGATGACTCTTTCGAGAAGGACTTCCCGGATTCGGAAGTAGCAAACCGTCCCTCTATTCCAGTTGCAAAGAAAGAAAGGAGTAGCCTTTTGTTTTGAAAGGCAGGCTTGCTATACTAGATTGCTTGCGTCTATGATCGAACTTGAAACTAGCCCATGGAGAGGTAGAGCACAGCGTAAGGGAGAGAGTGAGGGTTGAACCTGTAATGTACCAACGAGGGAAATAACCCCTCCATAAAAGCATGCATTTCCAGACAAGAAGATTGAATGTGGAGGAATTGTCCACATGATGAACCAAACGGAGCTTGAGGGGCAGAGTGAAGTTACCATTTTAGGAGCAGATGTCCCGGCTGGTAAGGGAAATGAATGAAAGAAGCTTCTCCAATAGGAGGCATGTGTTGAGCATTTGTTTAATTCCTTTGGCAGCTGAAGTTCCAGTGCCATTTTAGTAAGGAAGATTGGCCAATCTGAATGAGTCCCTGTGAGACTTTGAGAGCAGATGTATTAGTAGTTCCATTTCTAGTTGAAAACAACAAATTAGAATTCAATCACCAAGTGGATATCTCGAGAACTAAAGGTGCCAAGCCTCGGATTCGACTTGAAATGAGGATAAGGGTTCCAGCTAGATATGTATGATTCACCCGGTACCTGGTATTGATTGGTAGTAGCATCAGTCTCTTTCCCCTCCCTCTGTATGGGTTGAGAGGCTGAGGGGAAGTCTACTAACTATAGGGCTACTCCACCTGACGATTGTTGTCTTCTTTCAATAATGCTTTGTTGGTCACCGCTGCGAGGCTTGGAAGAACAGGAAAATCGATCCGAGTAAGAACGTAAGGCATAGAGTCCCATTCTTTCTTAACCAAAGATGCGGAGAATCGGCTGTGAACCAATCCTCTCTTAGAGAATCGTCCGTTCACTCGTGCCCCTCACCCGGGCGAACGGTAAAACAAGAATGAAAGTCAGATTGTGACCCCCAACGACAAGCGAACGAGCATTTTCGGGGACTAGCTCGCTCCCAACCCGAGGGGGGGGGGAATTCTTAGGAGAAAACGGCAGGGAAATTAGAACAAACACTATAAGCTACCTACCACCTTGTGTAATCGCGACAGCCAATAAAATTCCAGCGAGCCAAAAAGCTATTTTTGCAGGAGTTTTGTCCTCCGGCATTGTAGCGAAGGCTTGACGTTGGATTTCTTCCTTCGCCCTTTCGGCAGTTTGAAGGAGGACCCTAGACGCCTCATTTTCCTCAAAAGAAGTACTACAAGATTCGCCCATATGTTGGGCCATAGTTGCTAGATCCATTTTTATTGGTTCTATGGTGGTGAGAGAGGTAAGAGCGAAGTCTTTTAGACTCGTATACATCTCTGCCGCTGGGCTTTGATGCTTACCTTATTATTATGAAAAGGGGAAGGTTTGATAAAGGAGCTTTTAAGCCCTTTTGCTGGATTGTTGGTCTGCAGCCCCGCCCTATAGAATAGAATGAATAAAATAAGGAGAGGCCTATTGATGACCGAGCCACTCTTATACTACTCCTTACCTCACCCCCTTGTCACTTAAAGGGCGAAGTCGCTGAAGCGAGTCTAAAGGCCAAAGAGTGATCTTTGAACGTTACTACGCATCCTTATTTATAGGTATAGTGTAAGGTAGGTTTGTTTGGGTATAGCAGGACTTGAACCTGCGACCATTAGGTTAAAAGCCCAATGCTCTACCAACTGAGCTATACACCCAAAATAAAGATTTATAGTAGTAAATAAAGATTGGTGCAGAAAAGAGGGCGGCCCCTCTTCTCCTCATCATATTAAAGGGGCGCTGCTCTGTATGAGGCTCGTACTGCGGAGCAAGCGAAGAAAACGTAAGGGCGCGCGTTAGCACTCCTGCAAGAAAACGGCCTAGCTAACGCGCCCCTTATTGAAAACTCAAGGAAAGCCTTGATCAATATGAGAAACATGCACTCAAGCACCCAACCTAGTAAAGGGGCTTGGGCTCGAAAGCCGGCCTTCCTCAACAAGCGCACCTTTATTAGTAAGGTTGCTTGTTTCCACTCATTGAAGATTCTATCTACAAAAGAAGGTCAACGGGGGATACTCAAGTTGCTCTCACTGACACCATCTACGAGAAGGTGAGGTCGTCTTTCTTTCCGGCCGCCATACGGTTCGCCTTAAAGCCTTAAAGACGGAGAAAGGGAGGAGCAGTTATCTATGTAATTACGGTCTTTGTTGGCCGTTGTTCCGGTCGAGCACTCTCTTTTCTTTGCTTTGTCCAATAGAGTCTTACCAAACAAGACTGACTTCTGACCAACCCGCGAAGGGTTGTGAAGTTGGACCAGGTACGAAGAATGAATCTATATCTGTGTACGGTACGGAAGTTGCTGGCCGGCGGCCGCTCAACTGTTCGAGCGCAATACAGTGGTGGTTGGTTCCGATTCGACAAGGGTAGAATGCCTGGTCGAAGGTCCAGTACAGTAGGTAGCAGGCGTGTTCGTTTTGGCTCCCGAGCGAGAACGATAAATAGGCGCTGCACCATTCTTGCTGCTATGTACGTTAACCTTGACTTGACAGATTCATCCAATGGAACCCACACTCAAAGGAGGACCACAAGCTCGGGGCTCGACGAAACAGAAAATATCAGCATTAATAAACTTATTGGGGTTAGCAGTGAAAGAAAGAGCCCGGCATTCATTCATTTCTTCATTCATATTCATAGCTTAGTCTACTAAAATAAAAGAGGGACCAGCCTCATCGTGGTAATTATCGGACATCTCTGATCGTTCACCTCTAATGTGACACGTTCCCTCCCAGTTATATGATCAACGGGATCAGTCGGCTAGAGAGCGGGGCTATTCTTCTTCCGGGGAGGCAAAGTCGTCCCCTCTACTGATCGAACCCTCAGTTCGGGGGTCTTCGTCAACATGTTATGAGGCTCCAGTCTTCGGCGGGTCACCATTACTTGACTTAGAAAGGCGAACATCTAGGCAAGGGAAAGCGCAGTGCGCCTGGTGCAAATGGCTTTCTTTTTCCAATCAGAATGGAGGACCCTACCTACGTACATGATTGATAGAAGAACTACGTAGGGGGGGTCGGTCAACTTGATGCGGGAGAGGCATGAGTGCAGTTCGATCTTGTGGTGTATTCGTTTGTAGTGAGTAGGGCCTCTTTCTCGTTGATCAGTTCGCCTCCGCTCTATTGAAAGGTCTCCACTCCTACGGCGGTTTTGTCAACGAACGCGTCTCGGGCCGGATTGACTAACCTAACCTTAAGGGGGCCTTGCCATAGTTGGGTGCTCTGCTTTAGTGTGATTGACGAAGGCTAGGCTAGTAATACCCAAAAGAAATGAAAAGAGATCGGGGTCAACAATAGGAACCACAGCATCATCCAAATGAAGAAAGGAAGCGAAAAAGTTTGTTTATATTTCTTTTTTTTTCTTGAATCGCCTGGTGTTTTTTGTTTTTTGCCTGGGTAAGAGCTTGACGTCGCCCTTTCGACAAGAGAGTCAATATCGCTTATTCCATTCCATCAACAGCCAACTCGATGGGACTTGGGAAATAAATAAGGAATTTCCTTTTTGCCTGGTATTGAATCAATGGCTAATGCTATGTCCGGACCGCCTTTCGCTTAGTTGTCCTTTCTACTATAACTTCCTTTAGGAGTTCCTATACATCTATTATAGTATAGTATAGTATAGTATAGTATAGTATAGTATAGTATAGTATAGTATAGTATAGTATGCTTGAATGTCGACAATTTGTCCATTCCTTCCTCACAGGGCATTCTCTGCATCAACAATTTCATTCCCTCGGCTGAATCGACATAGGTTTCTCTTTTTTTGTAATGGAATTGGATGGGCTCCCTTAGGCCTGCATCTGTCACTGCAAGAGGCTCGAAGGGATGAAATTGCTCGTATAATGTTAAATAAGAGGGAAGGTTAAGCGCTTGGGCGAAACGAGAAGGCAGAAAAACTAGATGCCTTTCTCACTAGAGATGCGGGGGCTTGCCTTAGGACAGAAACTGCTGATATCCGAATGGCGTACGGAGCTGCTTACCCTAATACTTCAACTCCATCTTCCATCGAAGTAAGTTCGGCTGGATCGACAGCGGGGGCAACTCCAATATCCACTGCAACTCCAAGATATAAGGTTTGAACTGGCTCTGGCTTTGTTGTAAGGAGCACTAGATTTACTTAGAACTACAATTGCCTCGTAGGAAGAAGGAACTCCTGCATGCAGGATGGCCTGCACCTTAGAAAGAATACTAGGCAAGGAAGAAGGCTATCTCTGGTACGGAGTTGTTTTCTGGTCTTGGGACTGAAACCTTAGAACTCCAAAAGAAAAGCATTTTCCTGGACCTGGCAGAGACAGAAAGAAATGGACCAGGTAAGAAAGATAGCGCCATATGCCAACTATCTTTAGCGTATCAATGGGCTATTAAAATATGACTAGTTACACTCCCTCTACCTCTAAATCCACTTAGTCTTGCATGGACTTTTGAGCATTTGCTGTAACAGAACTAGAGTCCCGCTGGATTAAGCAAACTCCTTCCCCTTGACCTAGCTGTCTTACTCGCGGGCCCTATAAATGGAAGGGAACCCCCCGGAATCGATAGAAAAGGCAAAGAGCATCGAAGGCAAACTCTTCCTGCTTAAGGGTAGTGCGTATTAGCGACTATCTAACTTCAACTCGATCGAAGTCGGACATACTGAATCCAACCCCTCCTGCTACACAGGCTTTTAGGGAGCTCTCAACGGCTGAAGAGGAACTAGAAAAAAAAAAATGTCTTTTTCACTCGCTTCCACCGACTCAGACTCAGGAATGAAAGAATCATTAAAGGAGTCCCCAAGACTGGACCTCCAACTCAAACCTCAGGACAGGCTCGCCGAGAAGTACACTGGAATTGGATGGCCCGAGCATTCTTACACTCCAACGGGATGCGCTTACAACTAGAATGAGAATGGAAATAGACGTAACTGGGTTTTCTTTGCCCCCTTCAAACTTGTCTGCTGGATAGATATTGTTTGTATTTATCCCTTCTTCCCCTTACATGATGGATTCTCCTTGGCTACCTTAACTGAACATTCTGCTTATAATTAAGGCTCTTACCTTTCAGATTGGGAGAAGCTAAATTCACAGATGAGGAAGAAGAATTGAATCTCTTTCTCTACTCTTTATAGTTTTCGAACTCTATTTGCCCGTTTAGCCGGTTTGCCTATTTTTTATAGATAGAAAGCATATTATATTATACTAGTGCTATTGTTAAAAAGGCATTTCATATAGAGAATGTTCTCCTTTTTTTAGTGGGAACACCCAGAACTCTAACTAGATCTTAACCTCCAACCCAGAAACAACAGGGTTTACCTTTTTTCTTTATTCTGCAATTGAGCTTGTTTAAGAACTAGAAATGCAAGGCATGACTGAGAGAAGAAATATAATTGGATTCGATCCTATGGACGGACCCTTCTTTCGTATGGATACTCCTATAAAGACTAGCTGGAAGGCCTTTTTCTTAGCAAGGGAAAAGTGCTCGCCAGAGAAGCAAGCGAAATCAATGCAGTCGTCAGTAAGAACCTTCACTTCAGGGGCCAGCTAGCGGTCAATCTCCTAAACCCACGGAGAATAACAGACTTTGCACTGCTAACTTCACTTCTTCCCTAATTCCCTAAAAAGGAAGGGGACTTAGCTACTAGTCCGAAAGCCAGAAGCCGAAGGAAAATGAGACTAGCTAAGACTAGGGAAAGAGCGGCTAGCTAACTAGCTGATAGAGATGGCAATGCCTTTGGGGGGACGATTGTTGGAGGGATTGGAGAGCATCGATTCTTGGTCCAGGCCCGGGGTCTAAACCAACCTCGTGCGTGGAAGGGTCTTGTTGTACCAGGTTACGACCTTGGTACCGCACCTGAACAGACCATCAGATATAAGACTTTGGGTTTCTTTGTTTTTAGTAAGGAAACTCAGTTTCTTTCCGATTCTGTTAGTGATCCCGAATCGAGCCTGATGCCTAGCCGGGCAGTTCATCAGGAGCTGCTATCTGGGACCAAGCACTAAGCACTCTTGATTTTCTTTTTCAATTGATTCCTAACAGGATTGGCAAATGTCACTGTGCGTAACACATCTAATTGGAAGTGGAATTAAGATAATGCGCTTTACTCTTTCATTTGTAGCTGGATTACCCACCCCTTGGGTTGGGCTAACTTAACTTGAATCTGTTCTGTTTAGTTTTTCACTAAGCCTCATCTGAGTGCTATATACATAGCTCCTTGATTACTTATCAAATAAAATGCTAGACTAAAGAGGAACGAGACTAACAACCAGATCGACTAAAGGCGTTGGCTTACAGCGAAACTAGGGCTGAAAGGATCGGAGTTGAAAACTGTTTGACTGACTAGATCGACTAAAAGGTTTCAAGTAAGGGAGCCAGAGAAAGAGCTGATCTTGTTGCATCGGATCTAAAGGATCGGAATGAATCTGCTGCAGCAGAAGAGTTCGCAGAAGAAGCTGCAATTGGACTGCTTTCAATGGCCAAAAGGGAGTTTAAAGACTACACGGTTAGATGATTGAAGGTTAGGAGTTTCATTTTTAGCAAGATCCCCAGCTATTGAATCTGTTGTCGGAATAAGCGTAAGCGCAGCAAGAGAATTCGCTGCTTTTGTGCCTAAAATCCCGACTTTAAAAAGCGTGATAACTGGGTTGGCTTTCAAAGAGAGAGACTATCACTGGATTGCTTGCTCAGTTCCTCAATCAAATTTCCCATTTTACTTCCTGACATTTTCAAGAGTCCGTCCTGCTTACCCGCTTCAACTTCAAAGAGGATTTATCACGGGATTGGTGTAACTGTCTTTCTCCCACTCGATGGATTGCTCCTATTGACCTAGCTGTCTTACTCGCTGTCTAGCCCGCTCTCCCTTACTTTATTTTTTCTCCCTAGCTTGAAGGAGGGAGAGGCTGACCCCTAAAACTAGATGGCAGAAGAGAAGGCAATGCCCATTGGAACTGGAGGAGCTAGAATTGGATAGGCTTGATGATAAGATATAACTGGTGTAAGAGGCTTGCTAACTATAGCTTTAGCCGGACCAGATCCCATAAGAAGATAAGCTTTTTTTTACGTACGATGAATAAAATTATACCTCCTATATGAGTAAGTCCAGGTAATGTAATAAAGAAAGCTGGAAAAGAGTGCTAGCTTGCCTTCTTCTTCTTAGGAATATTTTTAAGATTCTTTCTGCTTTCAAACTGTTTTGCTCACACTCAACCGATAGAGTAGCTCTCCATAGGTAAAGTCTCCCCATCAGGAAAGGCTTAGGAGAATGCAACTAAAACTGCCTGAAAAGCCTTACTTTACTACTGGTACTGGAGGGCCCTAGTACTGCAATTGGAAGGGCTGGTGGAAACACTGAGGACAGGAATAGAATATCCCAAAAGGATATTAAATCTAGCCACTAGATGCTAAACTAAGCTGCCTTATATAAAATATAATAGAAAATACTGGATGAGCAAAAGAAGAAAAGTAATATGCTTAACACATTAAGTTTGATCCTCTTGTCTCTTTCTATTCTATTTTTGAATAAGATTGATCTGATCTATTAAAAGAGTAGTGAAATTTAGTGTCATTTTCTATTGATTAAATGAAAAAGTAAATATCTACTAAGAAATTCGAAAGAGAGAAGCACTTTCCTTTCGTATAATGAGGCTTAGCCGATTGAGAATGCATATTCTCATCCATTTTGAAGTTGTTTCTCCGAAAAAAAGAGAGAAAAGTACGAAAAAGTCGAAGACTATTCTTCGGGGGAGAGAAGTCCGTTTAGTTTAAGACTCTTCTCCCGACATGGATCTGACTGTTGACTCCTTCCTTTCCTAAGGCAGTATATTCTGGATCTAAGACAGATTTTCTATGCCCCACTATAAAGCATGAGGCTAGGAATTCCAAACCGGAGAGTGACCGAGTTCGATCCCACAGCTTCATGCCTTCTTGAAAGGCAGAGTTTAATTTCAAAGCTGATCTTGGACTTGCAATCTCAGATTCCGAGCTGACTGAATTGCTTAATAAAGAATTTCCGGGTAAGGTAAGGGCTAACTTAACTTGCTTTCTCCCGGGATCGGGATTATTCTTTCATTATTTAGATAAGCATTTGCCTTAACCTTAAAGCGCTTAAGAAGGAGGCATTGGAGAGAAGTAGGCATGGTGGCCAACCAAGGCAGTGAAATCGAGACAATCAATCGGAAGAGGGTTTAGTTAGGAGTCCGGGTTCCATCCTATAAGTTGAAGGAAGGGAGCAAAGGAAGTTCTCTTTGCCCTTAGTCTTGGGTTCAGTGAATAGGGAAATTAGGTTAGTCTTATTCCCTAGCTGAGTGAATAGGCCGATATTTCGTATAGTGATAACGCTTTCTCTTTCTTAGCGCTCCGCCCCCCCCTTGTATAGTAAGGGGAACTCTGGTTGCACGGCTTTCTCTTATCTTATAGGGGTCTATTTTCTCTGACTTGACTCAGCTTGACCTACTTGACTCAGCGGTTAGAGTATCGCTTTCATACGGCGAGAGTCATTGGTTCAAATCCAATAGTAGGTAAGGCCGAAAGCCCTGCTTTTGCCAGCATGACAGCAAGCACGGACTGGCGGAGTCAACTGAATGACCAAAGCATCGGTTGCTTCCACTTGTGGCCTTCTTCGACCGCCTTGACACCTTAATATCAGGGAACCCCCTCTCCTCTCTTCTTCTCTTCATGTATGTATGTGGGCTGCCTGCCCCGTCCCGAATAGACGAACAGGAACAAGCTGAAGAAAGGCGCGAGAGAGAGTTGATACTCAACGCACCTCCCCTCTTCCACAATTAGGTGAAGACCAGGGGGCCGGAAACCCCAACGGGAAACCTTTCACCGCGCCACACGATTCTTTCGCGAAGCGCTCTCTCAGACGTTTCCACTCCTGCCTCCGCAAGCAAAGAGGTTTCAAAAGAAGAAAAAGCACAAAGTGAGTGCAGAAGAACCTGAAAAACATAGAGTGTTGGTCCTGCAATGCAAGAAGAAAGGTAACTTGAGTTTTGAGTGCCCATAAAAGAAAGGCAAGCCTATCGCATATGAGAGCCGAAAGCTCAACACAATAAGAGTGATCTTACATCCTGCCCATTTTCTTTTAAGGGAAACCTCTTTTTTCTTTTCATTTCTATTAATGTGGTTGGTGTCCTCCTGTAATAAGGGTAAGGTTAAAGTTAAATAGGATAAAGTCCAGCGGTCCCAGTGTAAACATTCTACGTTTGAAAGCTATCCATATGGGTCAAGAAGAGCTAAAACAGGCAAGGGCGAGAGAATGAGAAAACAAGGAAAAGTAATTCCATAATTGAAAGATAGGCCCATGGAGTTGCAGTTGGAGAGCCTTGCCTTAGACCTTTTTCTTAGCTTAGGAGTGATCCTTCCTTTCAAGCCTGCCAATAGTTCTAGCGAATAGAAGAGTTTTGCCACCAATTAGTTTCAAGCGAGCGAAGGTCAAGACCAAGACATTGGGGATTCTGAATCTGACCGCACTTCCCTCAGGTCGAACGGCTATCGGGCCAGGATCGGAATGCACTCTTTCAATTGCATATAGAAAGCCCTTGCTCGGGCACAGCCAGACTGTGACTTTGATTCCTTAGCCAACGGCATTGAAGCAAGCAGTCTCGTGAATTGGCCTTCTATTGGCCATTACCTTAGCGAATCCAAGACTGACTCGTCAAAGGTTGGAATATGAAGTTCTACGCACCTATCTAGACACAGCTCAACTTGTGGGAAATAAAGATGACCCTAGGAAATGGAATGTGGTACATTCTAAAAAAGACTACTTATCTATATAGAAAGTTAATCATTTCATCGATTTACTTACTGGTTGAGGTGCGAAGGGAGTGGAGTGAGCTTACCAGACCAAAGGGGGAGGAGTGAGGGCGAGCTTTCCTCTTTACTAGCTTTCCATTCATCCATCTCCTCTTCCTTCGAGAAAGCGAAAGCGCACTGGATCTATTGTGGATGTTCCTGCGGGAAAGGCGGTCTAATCTAATACTAATTAGGAGAATCCGAGGAAAGAGATAGAAGGACCTCAAGCCTCAAAGCGCTAAGAAAAAGAAAGCCAGCGAGAAAGGCAAAAGCAAGATGGGCAAATGAAGAAGTAGAGCCTTTGACTCCTTCTCATTCTCGGGGTTAGGACTTCACTTCGACTTCTGAGCCAGGAAAGTACGCAAATAGTTAATTATAGTGCCTAAAGGGAAAGGGTGATGTAAAAGAGGAACATCACGGATTATATGAATAGCCCAACTATGAATCTCTTTCCACCACAATGGAATCTGTCCGCATGTCCCAATATGCATCCCAGCTCTTAAACTCTTGAAGGCATTGACATTTTTACTATTCTAAAACCCGATATTGAAAGTATAATCAATCCACCAGCTAACCGGATTCCGAAATGCCAACATAGAAAGCCGTTAAAGAACTCTCATTCTTAGATCCCCGCCTTACTCCATCCAGACATCAAATTGCCGATATCTCGACCTTGACCAAGGGATTATCTGACTTGAATGAAGAAAGAAGGTAACTTTCGAAAAGAATCCATTTTCTGAATAGCCGAATAAAGGAATTATGGGCTTAAACCTCGATCTTTACTTTCACAAAACGCCCAAAGTAACCATGAATTGGGAATCCTACGCAATTATTGTTTTCTTAAAAAAAATTCTTTCTAAATTCAAGTATAGGCGTCGGCGATTAATCTGTTTTTTGACTTTTTACAAGCAAGGAAGAGAGATAAACTAGTTCAGTTTTAGTATTTATCAGGAGTAGTTGCATTGCTAGTAGGCAGAAAATCAGTAGTGCGTTAGCTTATCTGTTCATTTTCAAACAACCCTTGTTTGTGCTCCTTTATCTTTCTAAGCCGCTCTCGCTAGCAGGGAATCTAGTTCAGCAAGGTCCATAGGGTGAGCTCGCTTGAAGCTGGGGCGCGTCTGGTGGTATCGTATATAAGATCACACGGCTGCTTTTAGGAGCGATCTGTTCATCCAACTCGAAATATCTTAAGAGAAGAAGAAGAATCTGACGCCCAGTGATTTACTTTTTTTAGAGAGTCCATCTTTCTCGTCAAGTACCTCTTCAACTCTTTCTTCAACTAGGTCGGACGCGCAAAGCGCTCCACCTGAGTTAGAGCGGGTATTTGATCGAATCTGTGATGAATACGCAGAGTGGGTGGTGAGAGCCGGTAAGCAATTACCCCCAGAATGGAGCATGCCGGACCTTGTTCGGACAGTGATTGGGGACGTCACGGTGTAAACACACCGGGGCAGAGAAGGTCATACCTTCTCGGTGCTGCGGAGCTCCAACTGGGTTCTGTAGCTGTCCACAGAGGCGCATCTACTGGTCTAGTGGGTAAGACGACGAGTCTCCACTAAACATAGTAGTGTAACCTCGGTGGTTTGCTGGTAAAACAGGGTTGATGTCCCGTTTTCCGCATCCACTCCTTAGGTCATACCAAGGTGCCTTTCCAGGGTTCCCTCTAGAGGAGTCCTCAGCCTGACATATTAGTCAAAGAAGTGGACACTTGGGAGTCGTCTCATTTCACCTTCCGAATCTGGGGTGAAGAGCCGTCCACCAGCGTGAATCATCATCATATATTTACTGTGGTGATGGTCATGGGCATTGGCAATGAAGAGTGGGAAAAGGCTAATGGTGCCTTCCACTATCACTTGGGAAGCAAGTCCCTTACCCTAACCTTAACCGGGACAGGTGATCACAATGCCGAGAGGGCGTAATTGAAGTAGTGTTATGAAACACTTTACCTCGTTGTTCCCTTCTTTGATTAAAGTGTCACCGTTGAGGTGGCAGCAGGTGTTCGAACACTTGCCAGTTATGATGGGGTTCTTAAAACGAATCCTACTCATAGCTGCGGATGGTTTAACCAAGGAGTCTTGTATTGCTCTTTACCTTTATGCAAAGAGTGTTAGACGTTTGTATAAGAAATCGGGACCATTGTTCACTGCGCTTTCTATTTAAAGCAGTGTGCATCCTCGCTTCAGAGGGCTTATGGAGGAGATAAACGCCCTCACGAACGTCTACCAGTCCCCATCTCTTTATCTAGGGCAGGTTATCCAACTATCATACCATCTTTCATACGTCATAAGATGTATAAGAAAGATGAGACAGCGGATAGATTGGTGAAATGCTGGCTGTCATTCTTCTCACTTTCGAAGATTATCTTGAAAGCTAAGAAGATTGATGCGTCCGTATTTCAATCAATTGTTAACCCTGTCGATGATTTAGATCGTATGTGTACCCAGGTTAATCGAATCGCAGAAACTCTGCCTTCAATTATCCGAAGGTACATGCCTTGGATATCACGTATACCTCTTCATCAAGGTATCGTGTGGGAACCTACTTGGAAGTCTCTTCCATCCTGTTCTCAATTGAGTAATAAATTACTCAAAGACGGGGTACGGCCTACTCTTGCTAAAGAGAAATCCTGCTTCAATGTTTACCCGTATGAACTTTCTGCATTTGTTCATCTGATGCAGTTTGTTCATGTTCGTGGTGAGCAATGGTCGCAAGGAGCTCTTTGGCCCCAATTCGAGCGCTATGCCTTGGACAGCACGAATAAGCTGTTGTCTGGATGGTCGCTTGATTGGTTTGAGAGGTGTGTCGGTCCAATGTTACCTCCGGATGTGGGGTACCAGAGGCTTGTCACGGGTCGTTTAGGTTCTTCATTTTAAGGGGCGGGTAAACGGCGTATATTCGCCATAGGGAATTATGTGAACCAGAGGTTGTTACGACCAGTTCACGAGTGGCTGTGTCATGTCTTGAAGAGGATCCCCACAGATGGGACCTTCTGGCAGACTCGTCCGCTCGATCGGTTACAAGGTAAGATGACATGTTACTCTTATGACTTGAAGTCGGCCTTTATACTTCTTGTTTAGGGTAATGTGTTACCTGTTCGATAGGTCATTTGCTTCTAGTGTGGTTAATTCCACCTTGGCAACTAATCTGTTCGAAGTACCGTTTGTTAAACGGTTCTCTACAGTGTCCTTTGTAGCTGGTCAGCCCCTAGGCGGCTACTATGCCTCGTGGCCTCTCTTTGCGCTCTCACATCACATTTTAGTGTGGTGGTGTGCAGAGCAGGTGTATCCGGGTCGGCTCTTCCTTGACTATGCAGTCTTGGGAGATGATGTTGTTATAGCTGATGAGCAGGTAGCTCAACAGTATGCAGCGGCTCTAGGGGTTATGATTTCATATCAGAAGTCTCTAGTTTCTCATAGTGGTGCAGCGGAGTTTGCGAAAAGATTCAAGACCCGGGGCTTGACTCAGGATTTCTCTCCTGTTTCGGCTCGAGCTTGCTTGAATGGCCACCGCTCCGTAAGGATGGTGGGCATTCATACCAAGTATGGTTGTCGACGCTTTTCCACTATTTGTCGACTAACCGGAGTTGGTTTTAGAGTTCTTTCTCGCATAACCCATACTCGCAGTTTAAAGATTGAACGTCTGTGGGTATTGTATACTAAGGGCAATCTCCCATTGGATCTTTGGTTAGGCCACGGTCTACCACTGGATCCTTATGTAAAAGGTGTTTTAACAACCCTCTTATGTAAGGAATTCAGACCGAAACAATTGGTGTTACCACCCGAAGAGGTTCAGTTAGGCCTTGGGGCCACTTAATTTCTAGAGTGGTCGCTATTGAATAGGTGGGTCCGTCAATGGTTTAAATACTTAGCTTGGTATGCTAAACAGTCAACTGATCCGGATGCCACAATTGAATCTTGGTTTGAGGGACCAGTAGTATATACCACCTGGAAGGTGAAGGATGAAGATCCTAAGCGGAAAAGGTTTGGTTTTCTCTGGAAACTCTTCGATCTTGTTTCCCAGTATTTGAGGAATGAGATTGCGAAACCATTGGTTATAACTGATCATTTGACCTATGGTAGAGGCTGGATTTCTGGTGGCATTAGTGGTAAAGACTTCTTGGTCTTCGCTAATGGGCTTAACCAACCCATGGCGAGGAGAGGGGTTGTCATCGTAATGGAATCGATTGACACTCCTTTACAGACCCTCCATCATAAGACTTTGGGCGTTACGGAGCGCCAACGAGTACCTGGATACTACCGGTACGATGTGGAAAGAAAAGTCTGGGATTTCATTTAGTCCCATTCTAATCAAGTACGCTCGTCTGGTGGGAAATCTCACCCTAGTGGTGGGGGGGTCCACGGTACTTAGTAGTCTCTTGGTTAGAGACTACACCCCATTAAAGGTGCCATCTGTTTTCAGATCTCCCAACGCCTCCATTAACCAATTATGGAGAGGTCGGAGAAGCCTCTGATTGACATAGTTTCCTATGGCAAACACCCTCCTCTTGCCCGCACCAGACTCAACTGAATGCGATAACCTGCCAGGATAGCCAAATAAGTCACGAGTACTGTCAAACTCCATCAGAAGACTTTCTGGAATTGTAACAGAACTATTGGCTGATATATTTGATAGCCAATCATTCCATTCATCACGAGGATATCTGGTAATGGATGACCATAAGGCTGATCCTTTCGATGTAAGCTTCTGCGTCATTCCTAATGCTAATGCAGGGTTAACAGACATCGATAAACGGAGCATAGCGAACCACAGTAACTCTGATGTAAAATGGGCAAATATGCCTCTTTCACGGCGAGACTGACCAGGTCGCTTACGATCCGTTGGCAGAGCCTTCCAAGTCGGTTCCCACGATATTCCCTGGTAAAGGGGGCGTGAGAGGGCTTGAGATAGGTACCGATTGGCTAGTTTACGTATTAACCCTCGTAGCCAATCTCTGACTTCTTAAAATTTTTTAACGTAAGACATAGGATCCGTTATGCTAGCAAACAAAGACGGAGAAATCCGTTTTGCTAACTTAATCGCTCTAGATAAACTAAAGAACGAAAAGTAGAGTTTAACTAGCATATCAGCTTTGTCATCCCTTTTATAGATTTGTTGTCTATGAAAGGATGGTATGATCCTAGGGTAACCTGATCTAGTGAGTGATACGGGTACAGATAGTTTAGTATGAATATCATACGGGGTAATCCCACCGTACGCCTGTTGAAGTGTTACTGCGCACTGCTTCAGATATAAGGCAGTGAACAGAGCGCCTGACCGGCGATTCATATAAACTACCTGTAAACTACCTGCTTGGCAAAGAGGTATGCTCCGATACAGAGCTCCTTGGTTAGGTTAGACCATCAGTTACTACTAAAATCAACTTATTACACATTGACTTTAGTAGCCGAAGATCTTCCACCATTTGATGAGTCTAACTATAGATATCCTATCAAAAAGGTATTCCAGATGGAAGCCATAAATAAATATATATAAGCTTCCTACGCAGGTTTGGTTACCTGCATGAGGCCGCTGGATATCATATCTTCCCAGCCCCACCCGGGTGGCTTCCGCGTCACCCCCAGTTGCTCCATTCTGGATCCCTGAGTGATAGAATAGCTATAAGCTAGCCCACCAAACCTCACCTTGATGAGTTTCACGAAGAAACCAATTGGGGGGTGCCTATGTGACTAACATAGGGCTCTGCCTTACCAAGCAGAGTGAGGTTAGAAACTATAATTTTGTGATAGGACTGACCCTGGTGAGAACCAGCCTATCACGCCACCGAGGTTCCGCCTCGTTGGCCTTAGTCTTGCGATCTAAGGGTGAAGGAGTCATCCTTCACAGCCACCGGGATTGGTTACCCGGTTGACCCCTATCCGTATCTACATCTACGTCCTGATTGAGTTACATAGAAACTAAGAGAACTTGAAAGCAAGAGATCCAACAGGAATCAAATATATATATATAAAGTGAATAATCCCCCGAACCTCTGATCCGATAGCTGCTATAATATGCATCTACGACTAGCTACAGGAACTAGATGAAAACTTCTACAACAGGGTATCGAAGAATGCATTCTGACATCGAGTCCTCAATCAATGTAGATGATTCAACAAGGTAGACCGAAGCAACTCGTCGATCAGCTATCACCACATCGTTGCCGAGAATGGCATAGCGATCAAACTAGTGACTGTCTACGGCTTATGCCTTCACTCGGGGGAGAGCACCCATCCAAAAAGCAGAAAAATGAAGAAGTGACGTCCAAACCCTCGGATGGACCTAAACTAGACTCAGTCCGAGCTCCTGCAAGAGGGTCCAAAGTAGAGTGGCATGGAATCGGCCGGAAAAGACAGATCTGAGAATTGCGTATATTGAGTGAGATGCCGCTTCAAAGATGCTGCTTACCTAGGATGGTGTGCTTTTCGCTCCTTTGGCTTTCTTTCTCCCGGAGACCATGCCATTCCTCGACACCGACCTTCAAACAAAGTCAGATGAGGAGCTGGCTTCCCTCAAAGTTGCTCTGGCTGACTTGCCCGTTCCGCTTCTCTCCCGCTTTTGGGCGGTTCTTCCTCCAGCAGCCTATTCTTTCCTTCTATGCCAAGGGCTTATTTATTAAAAATATTATTATATGCATGCAAGATGTATTGGGGTCACATAAAATTATTTATGAAAATCAAGCGCTCTTAGTTCAGTTCGGTAGAACGCGGGTCTCCAAAACCCGATGTCGTAGGTTCAAATCCTACAGAGCGTGATTCCATTCTTGTTAGATCGAGAATGACACTGAAATAATTGAACAGCAGTCTAAAGTCTGAATTTGACCTCCTGTGGATTAGGATTAAAACAAAGAAATAGGAGGTCAATAAATAAAAGACATGTTAATTAATCAAAGGTCCAACTGATCACCACGTCGGTATTGTAAATATGCAGTTACGAATAATCCAGCCAAAGTAATAGGAATTAGACCTAACACGATTCCAAATAGAAAAACTTCAATCATTTTTATTTGTTTGAAAGGGGAAGAGTTCCGGCCATTACTCATCTCAGTTCGTAACCTTTTCCGGCCGTTTCAAGGCAAGCTGTCGTTGTCAGATGAGCTTCAACTTCAAGCAACTACCAAAAAGAGAGAGGCGTGGTAGCGTCGGAAGATGAGCTATGAGGGAAGGACGGAAATGATAGCATTGAAGAGGGGTGATCCCCGTATCTTCGATAAGCTAGATTCCTTCTTTAAATATGGGACGGATTTCCGATATCAATCACTGTGAGAAAGCGAGTCCAAGAAAGATGAAAGGGGCGTAGCAACTATCACATCGGTAGAGGAGGGCCGACTACATCCCAATCCAAGGGAAAAAGAAAGAAAGTCAGTCTTGTAGGGTTCATTTCGTGAAGTAGTTAACCCGACCTTCCTTCAGTTCAGGGAATTGAAGAAGGGGCTTCAGAGGCGCCAGCCAATCCCTGTTCAAGAGGCAAAGTCAAATAAATAGGTTCGGAGTTTAGCTGCTTGGAGGAGTTCAGCTTCTCCCCCAATAGGTTCAGGCGTTGAAAGGGATTCCCCAGGAAGAACAAGAAAAGGAGAACCAAGATCGAAAAGAACATCCGCTATTTCTTCATTAGATCTCCCAGTCGATTAGGGAATGGCCATTGAAGGCAGGTTCGCGGCAATGAATGCGATCAAAGCGTGAGAGGATGGGATAGAGTCTAAATCGACTTGAATCGCCCTTCCCCTTAACTCCTAAAACAAAGATAGAACAACAGGTCTTTGATGGTAGATGAGCTTCAAATCACTCTACGAGAAGTTCAGGAGTGAGGCTTTTTCCCCAAGTCAAGATCATAGAAGTGAAGTGGTACCCCAAAGCCAAAGGCTGACCATCAAGTCAGCCCACCTAACAAAAGGCCTGGCTGCGCCCGAGTAAGCAAAAGAAGAATCGGAGAAATAGGTCCCACTCTCGCTCTCGAATCAAAGATGCACCGGCCACTATCGATTAGCCAATAACCGGACTTCCATACATGAGAGTAGTGATTCCGGGAGATTAGGTCTTATCCACTCCCATCACTGGATTTGAAAGAGCTCCTGAGTGAGTCCAGTAGGGAATGAGGGATAAGAGTGTCTCAGATTCCTCACAGCCAGCAACGGAACTCATTGACCGTTGCGTTGGGGTCATGTACGAGTCAGCAACAGAAAGAGCCTGCTTTGTCGGACTTGATTCAAGAAGCAATCAATCAAGCGAAAGCCAACTCATTGACAGATTAAGGAGCGTACCCCTCTTTCTTAATATGAGGTCTCAAAGTCCATCACGGCATTAGAGGAGTGATCCCATTCTATTAGAGGAGCTTTCTCCGGCCCTATCCTATCTTCTTGATCACATGATCTCATCGGGATCATCATCTTCCAGCCGTCTTCCCAGCTTCAGAGCAAAAAAGCAAGTATCACAAAGACTTATGGAAGAAAGTGAAAGATAAAGATAAAGCGGGTTCAAACTCTCGAATCGACCTATCTCTTTTATACGAGATTGAGAGGGGGATCATTGATTCAGTCTTCTTTCTCAAAGTCTGACCCGGACACATCTCTTTGATTAAGCAAGCCTTCGAGCAAGAAAAAAAGGAAGCCAGTCTAAAGGCAAGAGTTTACAGGCGAAGGCGCGAAGAAAGAGTCGTTCTTGACCCAAGGGCGGAAGGTCAATGACAGTTGATTTTTTCTCCAGCCATCGGATCGGAAGATGAGCCGAACTAGACTGTCGTAGGGTTAGCGATCACATTCGAGTTAGATAGGATTCATTCATTCAGGGAATGCCCTCGGGGAATGGATGAGGGAGAAAGGGCTTGAGTGGGGAATGCGATCAAGAACAAAGCAAAGACGTGGCCATAGTAGCTTTATCACTCAGACTCTTCAAAGCAACCAACGGGCTACAGGCGCTGACAGGCCAAAAAGTTTAGGGAAGCCCCGGTTCAGGCAAGCAATTGTAGACGGGGTGAAAGAGCGGCAGATTAGCTTCAAGTTCAAGCTACAAAGCGAGATTAGCCGAAAGCCGCTTCTTAGATTAATTAGATCTCCGACTTTGATTGAATTGCAGGCGTACGGCAATGAAAAAGATCAATCAGATCGCTTTCTAGCCCCATATTGATTCTTTCGACCCGACCTGCCACCTATCTTTGAGGAAAGAAGGCAAAAAGCAAGTTTAGGGCCGGAGGATAGATTCATTCTTTAAAGATGCACGGAGGGAAGCCGCTCTTCATTAAGTTGAGGGAATTGAGTCCCACTCTGAATGTGACTAGCAGGAATGGTCTCATCGGGCAAGCTGGGAACTCAACACGGGGTTACCGGGAGCCGTTCTAAGAGCTTTGACTAGCAGTCATCATGGTATAAGAGTATAAGATAAGCAAGGCATTCCATCAGTGGCAGCGAGTTGAATGGCACCTTTCTTTTGTCTCAAAGTAGGTTAGTAGGGCAACCAAGCAAAAAAGGAATTCTTGGATTCGGGAGAAGAAGAGCGAACAGCCGGCTTCCAACTGAACTTACTTTATGGCCTTGCCGCCCTGCCGCTAGCAGAAGCTAAGCGCTTGAATGAAAAGCGCTTTTCCCCTGCTATGCCTAGGGCAGCTCTTTCAGCAGTCTACTCCTCTTCTCTTGGCCTAAGGGAAATGTTAGATAGGAGTTAACAGCTCGAATGAAATAGAGGAGCGTAGCGAATGAAATGAGAGGACTTCCTAAGCGCAAGCACTAAGCAAGTAAACTAAGCCTCGAATCGGAATTACCGCTTATTCTAGAATAGGGACAACGTAAACCCCGCTATACCTATTCCTTCAACAGCTAAATTCTGGGGGATGGCACTTTTGGTACGCCCCTCTGATCGTATTCCTTTTACCTTTTCTTCACAATGGAAGATAGGTTTGTTTCAGGTGACGAAGTGGGGAAATCATCAATGCGTCTATAAGATAGAGTTGGTACATCTGTTCGCCCCATAGGGGTAGTTCCTCTAACGATGCCTGAATGCTACTTTCGCCTAGTCGGTGAAGCTGCGTCCTCGCCTCTTCTCTTGGTGGCATTTCCCTTGGCTTCCATCACAGAAGATGTCAGCAATAGCAATCCTTCAGTCAATGGAATCAGTAGCTACACTGACCCCTGCACGAAAGTAGTTTTCTAATCGATAGAGCTCGTGGATCTGTTCATTCATAGCATAGGGGTAGATCCTTTCCCGAGCCCGATGATCGAATGTTATCCCTTTCCACTCCTGCTGCATTCCTGACTGCTTCCCTGTTGTGGCTGCGTGTCCTAATCGAAAAGAACTCATCTCATAGGGTCCGTTTCCTTGGCTGACACCGACACCGGCCGATAGAAAGTGAGATATAGTAGGGAGGGCTGGCCAGTCGGTCCCTAATCTCTCTATGTTTGAGTGGCCTATAGGAGAGAGGTTCACCCGGTTATACCACTGTAGGGCCCAATCATCTTATTAAAAGAAAATAAGAAAGTTGACCTGAAGCTGACAAGACAATGATTTATTTTTTTCTTTCATAACCTCGACTTCTTTTTTTACTTCAACTTCAATCGGACCGGTCTTCAAAGAAAGATCAGATCTTCCAATCGCTTATGTCAGAGCTGGTTCCTCTGTCAGAGGGTTAGATCATTCACCTATTGGGACAGTAGCTTCACTCCTGGAAAACAATCAATGCTGTTTTGTTTACAAGAAAGAGATTAAAATCTCCAATGTGATACCTAATCCTAACCCAGTCGGCGTAGGCGAGTCAATCGATAAGGCTTTTCTCCCAGTCCTGCTAGCCCAAGCTAGTAGTCAGATGAGTATGCCCGGTATGTCTTTCCAAAAGGACAGCTGTCTTCTTGAAGTCAAGTTGGTTCATGGATACACTCTCTACTCCGATCTCTCCTCAAGAGAGAGGATCAGTTATGCTTGGTTGAAGGCTTGATGGCTGAAGGTGTTTACTTCCTTTCTTGCCCAACATCTCCTCTCCGCTTCATTTCCTTCAAAAGGCCTTTAAAGGAAGAGTATGCCCTGCCTTTACTTTCCCATTTGGTACGCGAAGGCGTCTTTCTATTCCATTAAATGAAGGAATCTCTCTGACAAGGGCAACGGCTGGGAAAGAAAAATCCCTTATCTTATCTTTTTTTGTCCCAAAGAAATCCATTCCGGAAGCGGAAGGTCGGCTTGGCGTTGCGTAAATCAGATATCTTGTCCCAGGCTACTCTCTTCCCTTCTTCGTAGGGTACGCTCCAAAGAAGATCAGGTGAGCCCGAAGACCGAATCAATGTAACTTACACTTTTCTTTGAATTGAGGCAGTTATAGAGGCAAAGGCTTTTGCTATTCCAGAGGGCTCTCCCTGCTGGCTCAATGTATGCTATAGCTCCAGAAAGTTTGAGTTTGGCCCCAGGATAGAGAGAAAGGTGTGAGTTCTCGTTGCCGTTCGACCCCCCTTTGGCCACGTCTACCATTTCATTAAGTCAGTTCGGTAGCTAGGTCAAGACCCAGCCGTCACATCAAGATCGTAAAATGACGTAGATGATAGAGTGGAACCAACGGCTTATGAGCTCACGGTTTGAGAGTGGCTGTAGCCTACCTAAGCTCAGCTCGCGTACTTCGGTGACCTCGGGCAAGTAAAGTAGGCAAGGGCTTTTTTTACCAAGCCAAGATAGCAATCCAATCCATAAACGGTAGCGGTGCAAGGCCGTTCGTAAAAATAAAATTCCAAGGATCATATATATATGGAAGTCGTCCATTGGAATGGCCATAAACGTAGCCTTTCCAGCCCATGTTCAATCTGAATCTGAATGGGCACATTTTTTGCGATCCCAGAAATAAGCCTAGCAGGCGAATTGACAGCCTTTATCGAGCTTCCATCACAGTAGTAGTCCCTGTGGGCTATCCGATCAGCCACATAAAATTATGTGGCACCCGAGTCGACCATAGTACGTACTAACAAACTTGCCATTGATTACAACATCGACATATTGGAATGAGGCCCTGGCTTCTGATTTACATCTCATAGTCAAACTATGGCCATTCAGAGGGTGGGCAGTTGACTTGATTGGGAAAATCGCCATCAAGTAAGCAAGATATCATTCTACTTGTTGCGACTGATTATTTCACCAAGTGGTCGGAAGCCATCCCTCTTCAAAATGTGAATCAGGAGGTAGTCATCAAAGTTCGGAAAGAAAAGATTCTTCATAGGTTTGGTATTCTACAGACTAGTACTGCCGATCAGGGTTCAGTATTCACTGGAGATCAAGTCCAAGAGTTTGCAAATGAACTCCTTCCCTCACTTCGTTCATGATAGTCGGTCAAATGGCCACTCTTCCCCTTTATAGATAGTTGAGTTTCGCCTCTTTCCTTGGCTGGCCTTATCTTTTTTTTTTTTAGCTTATTGTAATCAAGCGCGAATCAAATGAACCGGAATCCTATCTATGGGCCTGTACCTAAACTCTGAAAGCGGTCACTCTAATTCCGTTTATCTCCAAGAATTTTTTACGTCTCGAAATACGGTTGTTGAGGATATACTCTCAGGAGATTTTGATAGCATGTTTGGATCGCGCCTAGCGACTACTTAAGTTTAATCGCTTATTATGGCATAGGAACATGTGTCCCCTTCGCTGCTGGTCCACCCCATACGTTCCCCATGCATTTCCCATGCACGGGTTACCTTATGCCTAGCGCGTTCGGCTACTAAAAAAATCTCGGGGTGTCTTCAATCCACTTATGCCTGTGAATCACCGGAAAACCATGGGATCTAGAATGACCTACCGGACAAAAGACGCGGGTTTTCTCTCTCCGGTGATGTTAGTGAATCCTCGGGAAACCCCGAGAATTCACAGTGAGCTCCCACAAAGTTTTACCTATTTTTCTTGTGTGGATTTTCTGTCCAGACAGAAATTATCTTTTTTATGCTAAAAAAGCACCAAAAAGATAATGATGATGACGTCCCATGACTCCCTAGTAAACCCTTTTGGCCTACAAGCACGGTTTAAAAATGGGACTCCAATTGGGACTTATTAAGAAGACAGAGAATCATTTCACCGATACGGATAACCGACTTGAGGAATAAGACCCCTTTTCTCGGATGAACACTTCTCTCGATTGACTATCTTGATGCGGAGGGGCCGGAACCCACTTCTTCCAGAACCAAGATCTTCCCTTACTATCCCTACCACAAGGAAAAGGTAAGGTGAACACTTATGATCGCCCTGGTCAATCATGAAAGATGAGAGAGAAGGTTGTTCTCAAGCCACTATCCAAGTTAGCTCCTCCATACATGAAGATCCACCCGACAGTGGATTTGCTTTCATCCAAATCTCTTCCCTAATCCGCATCCCTATATCCTTTTAGTAGAAGACTTGATCTTCCATACACCAGATCAAGATCAATGCGCGAGAGAAAACATTATCCTTAGCCATGCATTCCAATGCCCCAAACCGGGGTTACTAGTCAATGTACTAGTCACACTTACGGCATAAGCGATGTCCGGGCGAGTGCACGTCATTGCATACATTAGGCTTCCAACCAAAAAGGCATCAAGCAGTTAATCAGGGGTCTTAATAAGCTCTGATTAAGATAGTTAGCGATTGCCAATAGCCTCCTCTTACCAGCCCCCCCTAAATGACATCCCCAAGCTCCCATGGTCTAGGCCGTTCTAATACAAATCATAAGGACCAAGGCCTGGCTGGGACAGAGGGTACTTTCGAAGGCCTCATAGCAGACCTAATTCTCTTCCTTGCTTTCTTGTCTCAACTGATAAGAAAGGAAAAAAGTCCCTAAGCTGCTTCAATTGCAAGTGGTGGATAGCTTGACTCTTGATTCAATTCATGTGCACATCACATCTGCACTGCTATCCCATTGCCCTAAGAGCAAAGATAGACGGTGAACCAAGCCAATTGGTGGATAAGGGCGAAGAAGTAGAGCAAGATCTGGATTCTGTAGAGGCTGAGATCTAAGACATATTCATTTTTTTGGTACATTTAGCCAAACACGACCTTTGAGTTTACTCAGTGGCGATAAGCACTGCTTTAGCTTTGACTTGAAATCGGCGACTGATCGTTGGCCGCTGCTTTCAATGTTCTATCTAATGCAGGTTTGCTTCGGAAGGCAGTTCGCTAGTGCTGTGGTTAACTCAGCACTAGGCACTAATGTGTTTGAGGTCAGCTGGGTAAAACGACGCTCAGTTGTTTGCTTTCAAACCGGACAGCCTTTAGGATACTACTATTCTTGGCCGCTCTTCGCACTAACTCATCATGCTATGATTTGGTGGTGTGCAGAGCAGGTATATCCTCAGCGTGTCTTTTACCGTTATGCGGTGCTCGGCGATGATGTCGTAATCGCCGACGAGCAGGTGGCCAAGGTCTACGAACATGCATTATCTCAGATGGGTGTATCAATATCTTTTAAAAAATCACTCATCTCAGATAATGTAATGGGTGTGCGGAATTTGCGAAACGGTTCTATGCACGCTCATTAACTGTGGATTTATCTCCAGTGTCAATGAGATGTTTGCTTAACCCTTACCATCCTTATGGATTGATGGCAATGACATATCATATCCTATAAAACGTTTCTCAACACTTTGTAGGATAGGTGGTTTTGGGTATAGAACCATTTCCAGCCTCCCTCATCGACAGTCGCCTCGCATTGGTAGGCTACTTGCGATGTTTCAGAAGCGGTCAATGCCTTTTGAATTATGGCTTGGCCGTGGTAGGCCGCTCAACAACCCGTACCTAAAAGGGGCTCTTGTAGAGTTTCTGCGTAGAGAAACGGCACCCTTGGATCTCAAATTGTTCCCTGATGAATAAATAATATATATATATATATTAGGATCTAGCCCCCGGGTTACTATGTCCCTCCCAAAATATTGACGTAGACTGCTACGGCCTGGATGTAGCATTAACTTTTGGGTCCATTGAAATAAAGATCTCTTAAGGCATCTAAAACAATAGGTAAGTTTTCGGTATCCCCAATCAATCATATCCAATCCTGCTGTCGAAAGCGTCATCTAATCCTGCATCCTCTGGTAAAATCAAATGTTCGACCGATGTGTCGGGTTCATTCTCAGTAGCCATACCGAAAAGGAACCAATGCCAACAGAGGAGTTACGGGCGAGCAAGGAAACCCTATGGCTAAGAAGACTACTGCGACCGTGAAGGGAGGGGGGAGCCCGAATGCCCACTGGAGGATATCCTCTGGGTCTTAGTCCAATAGAACCGACGGAATAGAATGAATCGTCTCTTTTATGTGGTTAACACGGGGCCGAAAGGTTTGACGCACGTTCCTAGCTTTGCCGGAAAAACTCTGGACCCGCTCAATCAGATAGGACAACCTACTCCTTAGTGGAACCAGACTTTGCCACTCACCTTTATCCGAATAAAGAGGTACAATATAAGGAATAAACTGATACAACGAGTTCAGCTGAACCACCCAGATAAGCTTCTTTCATCAAGCAACACAGCCTAGCCCGAGTTCGTATTGGTAAATTTCGGGTCAGCAAGCAAGGGGGCTTTAGCCTGACGCAAGTCGTCTCCGCGGCTATACTATATCAAATAGCCTAGGGCGCTACTGTACTAGTTTTTGTCGGGTTCTTTGCTAGCCAGACACCTGTCAACCAACCATCCAGCCACTTAAAGTTCTTTCGCAAGCAAAGGAAAAGTTCTTTCTCTAAATCGGGCCCGGGAGAACCATTCAAGCGCAGAGATGGAGATGGCTCTGCTGCGATAGAGGATGAAGAAGAATCCGTAGGCAACTGGTCGTTACTATAAGATGATAAAGCTGCAGGCTGCTCTTTATTATTATTATTAGAAGAGCGAGGTGCAAGTGCTGGCTGCTCAATAGAGGGCTGCGACCCTGATTCCCTTGAGACTCTGACTCTCCCTGATGCACGGGAGACGCAGGAAAAACCACTGGTGAAGAAGATCCATAAGATGCTGATCCAATAGGCGCCTACTAAAAAAAGGGGGAGTTGAATAACTCGTGCTCATGGAAGGTAACATGCCGGGACGGCGAAAACGAGAAGAAGGATCAAAACATCGAAAGCCTTTCTGAGCCAGAGAATTGGACGTGTGATCCCCGATGCGACTGAATGCCACCTCGGAAGATCCTGCCTCGGACCTGGACGAGGTGTGATCCATAATAGCCTTTTTTTTTAGCGGCGAAACGTGCCTGCTCTACGATCAAAGAATTTTATGAATTTCTAAGTATTCATGAGTGCATATACGTGGGCCTCCGGTCCTCGGACCTCAGTGTCCCTTTGGTCTTCCTCGTAGGGCGGCTCCTCGCCGTAGCCTGCTATCTCCTCCAACTCGTCATAGAATGAGGCCATGTTCACACCGCTTCGCCCCTTTATTGACTGGATTGGCTGGCTTAAGAATGGAAGGCTCTTCAAGGCAATGAAATTTTTGGTTCCAGTTGTGCGGTTGAAAATACATACGAAAAGGAAGAATAAGGCTTTGAAAGATCAGAGAATAGCTAACTCGTGTTGACGAAAGAATGCTTCGGTGGCTGTAGCTAATACAAGGAAAGCGAGTAGGAATTACGACACCAAGAGCTCGTTCACCTTCAGACCAAGAACTCAAAGAGCGAGAGCGAGCCACGTAATCCACAGACTAATCCATTTTACTGATACTGAATGATAGCAAAACAAATAGATCAATAGAAAGACGAATAGATAGAAAAATGATTCAAACACTAGAGCATAATCCAATCAAAAAGAAATGCCTTGAGCATTGAAGCCGGAAGGAAAGCCATTAAGCAAGCCCCTAACTCCATACTCTATTTCCTGCCTTTGCCCTCTCAAGCAAGAGAAATTGAACCAAATGCAATCAATCGTCAGACCGCCGGAAGTCACTCTTTCTGTTTATCTTTTCCAGGCATACAATCAACACTTCTTTCAAAGGTAGGTTTATAATAGAATATAAGATAATATATAATAATATAAGATAATATAAGATAAGATAAGATAATATAAGATAAGATAATATAAGATAATATAAGCCCTTATATTGATCGATTCGCCTAAACGAGTTTCAAACACAAATTCGTTAAGGACACAACTCTAATATTAATATAAAATATTATATATATTAATATTAGGGTATGGATATAGTCTACATCGGCTAGTCATAGGAAGAAGAAAAAGACCAGCGTTAGGCCTCTTCAGCTAATAGATGTGTCAAAGACCGTTGCCAGGTTCAAGTGAACCCTCAGTAGCTTGAACCTGGCAATTAGACCCAAGTGAGAAATTGAGAAAAGAAAGCAATAAGATAAAAGAGGGGAAAGACCTGAACACCCTCGGCGTTCTGCGCACAAAGGGGGAGCACACTTATAGCGACAGAAGTGAGAGAGCGGGATTGAGAGGACCCCGTGGAGCTCGAGGAAAGAGCTGAGACTCTGAAAAAATAAAATGGAAATGAGATCAAAGGTAACGATATACCTCTCATGTCAAGGGTAATGGCAGAAGAGTAGTCCAGAGAAACCCAGCGCCTCCATTCGGAAGGTTTGGCTTGAGAAGAACATAGTGTAACTCCCACTTTCTCAGCCCCTGGCATCTCCATCGAAGCTTTGGGACGAAGCTGTGGTGGACTAAGACTCTTTTCGTTGGGTTGCCTTTCCGGTAAGTAAGCGTATGAAGAAGAGTTCATAGGCGGATCGAACTCCAAGCAAGGTGTAAAGCGGTAAGGCATTAATTAGGCTGTGGTCAATCTTCAGATATGGAGTAGGTACCAAACCGGAGTCAGAGTCAGCTGCGGCATTTCATTCAGTCAGCTTGGCTTTTTCTCTAGTTTGCCTTTTCCTTGGCGCCCTTCTTTAGTCAATCTCGCATTGGTCCATTCCGGTCTTCAGTCAGTCAAGTCAGTGTGCACCAAGCAAGTAAGCAAGCCAGCCAGTGAATTGATCCGAGGGTGAATAGACTAAGGTAGTGAAGTCATCCTAGCTCAATGCTTTCCTATCTGGTCCTGGAGCCTTAAAAAAAAAAAAAAAAAAAGACCTTACGGAACGGAAAAATGGAATCCTCTGAGATAGGTTGAGAAAGCGCGTTAATATCCTGTTGAGAAGTCATCTTGCCACTCAGATAAGGATCTAAATCCAAATAATATGAGGAATGATGGTCAGTAGTAAAGAGGTTCTGGTAATCTCGCATGATGTGGCCGCCAAGGATATTGGTGTGATTAAATATCCAATTTCCTACAGAGTCCTTAAGGGCTAAAATCCTATTACGCCTTCCGCGTTTAAGGGTGGATAACTGAAATGAATAGTCTTGGACTCCCCTTTTTTAATCCAACTGATACGGGATTTAAGAAACAAAAAGTCCTCTTCCCCCAGAGTTCAATGTGTTAGGCGGAATCGCATATGAGGCAAGGTTTTTATCCCTTAACTTCTTTTTTACCCACCAATCAGCCGGGACATAGTCAAGGAGGGGAACTGCAAGTCAAGTAAGCACAGATGTCATTCTCTTCCTCTTATCTAGCTAACCTCTTTTTTTTTGAAAGGCTTTCCGGTTGTGTTGTCCTCCCTCCGGTCGCCTTGATGAAGTTATAGCATTTTTTACAGGGTTATACCCGGTATTCGCCGTTCTAATGAGAGTGTCAGGTAGTTCCCGCCTCTTCCTTCCTTAGTGTGTTAGACCGTGAAGTGCCCCTTTTAGTGTCGGGTACTCACTTCAGAGCCGAAATCTCATCTTTCCTGCTTCCGGGCAAGGAGGAGAGATTCTGAACGGAATTACATTTTTGAATTCTTTATATATATGGATATAGGAGTAAAAATCCCCAATCTGGGTTCAATACACCCAATTCGCAGGTTAAACCCCCAATTCCGGTATTCCCCCCTAACTCGCGATCTAAACCTGAAGTCTAGTAAGGACAGATTCACTCTTAAACTGTTATCTACGTGAAAACAGACTATCTTCGTATTATGCGATCTACGAATATCATCATAGGTAAGTAAGGAGAAGATTGTGTAACGATGAAATCGAATTATCTCCCGGAAGTCTGCTTTGCTGAATATCCGGTCGGTCTTCTTTCTTTCCTGATCTCAACCCGCTCATTGGTACTGAGGCTACTGTTCTCACGAATAGCTAAGGTTTGTTGACGATCCCTGGCTACAATCCCAGGGACATCATAAATAGTACCTGCTACTCCTACTTTTTCCACTTCGCATATGGGCTTTATATTCTCTACGGCGTCAACCATAAGTTTGATTACATCGCGTTCAGTTTGAGCTGGGAAGTGAACTAGGTTTTGCTATTCCTTCTCGAGCTTCTATTTCATCCCTTAAAGGAGATTCGGGAAAAGATGGAATAGGAAGACGTGTTTCCAGAACAAACAAGATACGGGTTGAGAAGGGGAAGTTAGCAAAGTTAGACAAGATTGGAATGGGCATAGGAACATGTATTGATGTACCAGATCGGCTAATGCTCCCAGGTTGATGCGATGTATTCCACCAGTTGACTGAAGACTTGATTATTGGTATATCGATCGGTCCAGCACGGATTGAAATAGGAGCCGGTTCGACAGGAAGCTTTTGAAAACGCAGTGCACCCAGGTAAATAAGAAACGAGATGAATACAGAGGTTAAACGAGCATCCCACACCCAAAAGGTGCCCCACATAGGTCTTCCCCGAAACCCCCCAGTAACTAAGGTAAACAACGTAAAAAAAGCACCCATTTCTGTACCGGTTCCGGAAGAGCGAAGAAAAAGGGGATGTTTTGTTAATAGGAATAAGAAAGTGTTTATAGCCGTAGCGATATAAACAAGAATACTCATCCGAGCCGCAGGAACATGTACATACAGAATACGAGAATTTCCACCTTGTTGAAGATCTAATGGTGCTACCCGAAGACTTAAATGAATAGCCATCGCTGTTAAGAACAACCGAGATCCAATGAGAATTTGCGCATAGCTTATGGTCTTTGACATCAAAAAAGAAGGTTGTAATAACGAAAGGGACATCTGATAATTTTGTCCTAGCTAGTGGAACAAGAAAGACATGGATCTATATTAAATACGCAAGAAAAGGATTTTTCCCAACGAAGAATTCCCCCTGCTTTGTTTTCGCTCCGCTCGTGCGTGGCACTCCTTGCTCGCGGAGCGGCATACCGAAAAAAGAAAGGTTTTGGAAGAAAAAAAGTGTAACCAAGAGCCCATCCTTGATCCAAGCCGACTTTAGCATTCCTTAGCTTGGTGCAAAAGGCTTCTCGCGGGTCCTTTTTCAAGCCCATCTCGAATACGATGCGGTAGGGTACTCGTGACCCCGCTGGTGGCTGCCACTGCCTCACACTTAAATGCCGCCACCCGAACGCTTCTTCCTTCGTTCATGCTCATAATGCTTTAGCATCTCCAAGTAAAGAAGGTACAAACCAAAGAAACGCTTTTTGTACCACAAGACTTGCCCCAAAAAATCCCTAGGAATGGGATTTTCAGGGCAACCCTGCAGAGCGCTTCTCCGCGAACGATAGAACCATCTCAGTACTCTTAGCCTATCGGCCACCCTTGGAAGACCAAACATATACAGCATACGAACAATCATTTGCTTTGCTTCATTATTTGACTGCTTTGCTCCCCCTCCAATAAGAAGAGACTTACAAACAAAAAACGAAAAGCTGTGGGTGGTTGGTTGTTGACCAACGCAAAGCATGGGAGAAAAGAACTTCTTCTGTGCATCAATCACACCCGGCGAAAGGCGAGAAAGACCCGGCAAAACGCTTTCTCTTTCTATACGCAATTTCGGAAGAGTCTAGTTGATAGGATTCACTCACAGGAAGAAAGCGGCGAACTCCAGAGAGAGGGGAGGCGCACCGACCGGAAGTGAGGAGCCAGAAAGCATAGATTTCCAGGTCTATCTATTATACGTTATTTCACCGATGCGAGTGCCGAGTTGTTTCGAGTCTCAGAATCCGATCCTCGCTCAGCTCCAGCTTCAAAGGTCTGATATGTAGTCCAATTTTCCGGTAGAAATGATGGGTTGAGTCGGTAAACTGTCATGTAAAGAAAAGAAAGGAGAGACTTTCCAGTTGACAGAAGAGCGATTGCAAGAGATAGGGGAAAAAAGACAGATAGCGCGCATATTGACTTATTGCTGTCTATTTACTGCTGCTGCTGCCTGTTACTAAGGAGGGGAAGAAAATGGATTAAGTCAGGACACGATCGATTGAGACAGAAGGGAAGGTTGCGAAGCAAGAGGATTGCATTAATCAAGCAATGTATACAGATAGAGATGAGCATTTGTGCATTGATACCAATACAAAGACAAGGGAAGGAGATTCACCCTTTGCCATAGACCTATTGCAATAGCTCTTAGACTTATTTTTATTGAATAGAAAGGCCGGCAGGGCAGATGCTACTAAAGCCCTATTTGAGCATTTTCATTGATCTATACTCTGCCTATGAGCTAGCTTGAACATGTTTTTTGACTAGACTCAATCGGCCATGAAGAAGGTTTTCCTCATATTCATTATCGTTGACGACAGTTAACTGTTACAGATAAGCTAGATAAGCTAAAGAGCATAGAGATCTCACTTGGATTTGCCTGATTGCGCTTTCTTAGCGATACTTGTTAGAAGCTTAGTCGTCCTTATTCGATTGCTTTCACTGGCCTTTTGACTAAATAGAAATGGGCATAGAGAGCAAGCAAGTCCTAAGATTCTATTCTAAAATCATGCTTTACCGCTCCGTGGGGCTTTCCACCGCTACCTTTCCTATGCTTGCTTCTTTCTTCTAACGCTCAGCTACTATCTGCTAACCGTTATGCTCTAACAAGAGTAGAAGGAGGACATATGGCCGAAGATCGTACTCTTTCAATAAAAGCAAGGGGATTCGCTAAGCTAGTAGCTTTAAAGTAATGGCATCCTGTTGATTCCTAGCTGACTAATAAGAGTTCTAAAAAAAGCCCCTTCGTACTCTATTTTCTATTCCCCATTCCTACGAATGCTGAATCGCTTAGATGTGTTCGCCCTGCCCATGTGTAGAAAACAATACATATATTCTGTCCGATTTGCTGACTACCTTGCTATAGACATCGCGAGGAGTAACGACAAAGCAGGAGATCATAAACAAACAAGATACAAACCAACAAACATACCTGATAGGGCTGCAGCTAAGAGCAAAAGTCATAGGGACAGCGGCACTTCACTGGGTCCATATGACTATCATCAAAATACAGATGAAGATGCGTAGTCAACAGATCCCTAGTCTTAGAACTAGGAGTTTCACAGTGCTTATCTCGATTCTTAAACAACCTCTCCCAGCAAGAAAACGGATGCGCTAACGCGCAACGGCTTTCGCTAACGCGCGCTCAGTCCGTTGCTTGTTTAGGTCGAGTGGCTACGCTCCTTGGCAGTCCTAGTTGGGTTGAATTTGAACTGCTTGTCTCAGACCTGATTCTCCCCCAGTAGCCCGTTGGTGAGGAGTTGAGGGAAATTCCAGTCTTTCTCTCCTCGCAAAGAAGTTCGGGCAATTGAATCAGAAGTGGCCAAATCAGGTCTTAGCAAGACTGTTTGCGACGAAGGGTTTTTTTTACAGAGCTCTTTTTATGGGTCAGTCGATCACTTAAATCCTAAACTGCGATTCAACCGGCAAACTCCGATCAGGAAGGGACTATCCGCAAGCCGGAAAGAGCCAATTTTCATTTCTTTAGATAAGCGGGTGGTATGTGGAAGCAAGAATCCCATCTATTGAATGGGGAAGAGGGGATTGGGCTCTTGTGCCAGCCAGCTTTGATTGAATGCTGACGATACCGAAAAAGAGCAACTGACTGAATGGTAGGAGGTTGAATGGCACGAATAGATTGTTCTTTGCCCAATTGAATCAATGGTTAAGATTTAAGATAGCCACGAGCAGAGAATAGGCTGCTATTGAATCAATATAGTCTAAGAAGATGGCATAGAATCAGACAAGGAACTGAAGGCCTTTGAAGGGCAACTAGTATTAGCAAGGAAGATCGGATCGGAATAGCAGACGACGGCATATTCGTAAAAATAGGCTTTAGATGTCGGCATTCCTTTGCCTCCATTTCCACTTCTCGAAAACTCCTCGCATCCTCCCGCCGCAAGAGTAGGCAAGTGATCAGTACTGGTCCATCTGCCCATCCCTCTTCGATTGAAAAGAATACTAGCCCTGGCGCTTTCCCCACCTACCTCTCTTTCTCTAGTCTTAATTCCATTAGTGGTGGGATAGCCTGTTGGGTCGGCCGATGCAAACAAAGCTCACGGCCAGACGGAATGGCAGGAATAGAGCCTGCCAGCTGCTGATGGATCCATCCTTCCCCTCTCACCTGGAATGAAATGAGTTGGCCATCCATCCAGGCGATAGAAAGGGAATCAGTAGTCATAGAAGAAATCCGATCTTGAAGTCGGGGAGTAAAGATCTTTTTTCCTTTTCAAGCATCAATTCACCCGTCCCCTGGCAAGTAGTGAGGAGAGATCCTTTCTTATCTTATAAATAAAAACTCTTCATCGATGCGAAGAAAAGAATAGCGTAGTAGAGTAGTAAAGTAGCCTTGGGAATTGGGAAAAAGCTAAACCTTCTGAGAGGGGATGCCATGCCGAGAATCCTATCTAGTCTTGAAAGAAGAAGAATGGGAGAGGTAAGGTAGCCAGAATAGATTCTAGTCTTCCAGAACCATCACCATTAGCATAGTTTCGATAGTATCTTGTTTAAGAAGCTGGTAGAGAGTAGGCTATGATGCCAGATAGTCAATACAGAAGTTAACTTTGAAGGGAAGTCATTTATGAATGGCATGGCATTTTATAAGTAAGAAAGCATCCAAGACTGATCCGAGAAAAGCCATAGCGTAGTAATCAATAAGGGGATCCACTTTCCTTCTGATCCCGCAAGGCCCGCGAGAGAAGTCACCCGAGCTAAGTAGTTCTAGTTCTTCCCGGCAGGGATATTTTAAGAGCTAAGCAGCTCCTGAGCTAGACTAAGTAGTTGATGAGGCAGCATCTAAGATTCAACTCGGTTAAACTTAGAAAGTAACTAAAGGCAAGAGGAATGCCCCTGTGAATGTCGCTGCTGCTGTCTGTCCTTCTCATTGTTTGTGTGGATTTCTTTACTGACTGTCCTTAGAACTAAGAAAGAGTATTTTGGTCATTCCTTGCTGAAGGGCAATTACTAGAATTTGTTAGGTTGAAGAGTTGAAAGAGCTCAAAGTAGGTCTCGGCTCGGGCCTAGAATATCCAAGTCTTGCCTTTCAGTCGTTCTGTGCCCTTGGACTTTGTTTCAAAAGAATATCCTTCGCTGCTACTAGTTCCTGTTGGGTAGCAGTTGTTCGTGAAGCTGTGGTTCCTTTTAGGCTTTCAGCTTACCGAGAATTCCTTCTCTCTCTAATACTAATATAATAGTAGTAAAGGATTAGGCTGGCTTTGTCCTAGCTCCACGGTTATCCCCTTCGGGAATAACTATTAGACCCTCTCTCAAACTACAAAGATAAGATGCGGCGGAAACTCCTTTGCGTTGTGGATACGAGCGAGGATATAATGATATAACTCCGATATCGCCCTTAGCAAACCCGAAACAAGACCCAGGTCTTATATGAAAGATGTGATTCAGTAATTTAAGTAAAAGATGATCAGGCAGGTGGCCTAGCTAAGACAGCTATGGAAGTCCGAATCTTCCTTGATTTATTCTTTTTTTTCCGGTATGCCGCTCCGCGAGAAAGGAGCGAAAGAACCAAGTGGGTTGTGGTCATGTCAGAATTTGCACCTATTTGTATCTCTTTAGTGATCAGTCTGCTAGTTTCTTTGATCCCACTCGGTCTTCCTTTTCCCTTTGCTTCCAATAGTTCGACCTATCCAGAAAAATTGTCGGCCTACGAATGTGGTTTCGATCCTTTCGGTGATGCCAGAAGTCGTTTCGATATACGATTTTATCTTGTTTCAATTTTTTTTTATTATTCCTGATCCGGAAGTAACCTTTTCCTTTCCTTGGGCAGTACCTCCCAACAAGATTGATCCGTTTGGATCTTGGTCTATGATGGCCTTTTTATTGATTTTGACGATTGGATCTCTCTATGAATGGAAAAGGGGTGCTTCGGATCGGGAGTAATCACTAGTGATAGGGCAAAAATCGGGAGGAAGGACAAAGGAAAGAGCGATGCCTACATTAAATCAATTGATTCGTCATGGTAGAGAAGAAAAACGGCGCACGGACCGTACTCGAGCTTCGGATCAATGTCCCCAGAAGCAAGGAGTACGCCCGCGTGTTTCAACGAGAACACCGAAAAAACCTAATTCAGCTCCACGTAAGATAGCCAAAGTACGGTTGAGCAATCGACATGATATATTTGCTCACATTCCGGGCGAAGGTCATAATTCGCAGGAACATTCTATGGTCTTAATAAGAGGAGGTAGAGTGAAAGATTTGCCAGGTGTGAAATCCCATTGTATTCGAGGAGTCAAGGATTTGCTGGGAATTCCGGATCGAAGAAGAGGCAGATCCAAATATGGTGCAGAAAAACCCAAATCGATATGAATGGAGGATGCCTCTGGAACTTCTTTTTCTCGGTCAGGAGAGGTACGAAGTTAATATAAAATAAAATAAGGTCTTTTTTTTTATAAATAATATTCTTTGCTCGTTCCTGAAGTACTGGAGTTAAGTTATAACATTTGAATTTATCATAATAAAAAAATGGATTTGACTATGTCTGATCAGGTACTTAACTATCTCATACAGTTGATGTCGACACTAGTATTACCTTACTTTATTTTAACCAGCTGGCTAGAATTAAAATAAAAGCAGGTAAAAATGGATTCCCAGCCGGTTTTCTTACAGCTATGGAATGGAGTTCTACAAGAAAACTACTACGCCTTAGCGCAAGGGTTGTCGTATAGAAGGGAAGAAGCGAACCTTGGAGCATTCTCTGATCCTCATGGAATCTATTCCATTCATCCCTTTGGAATGGGGCTTTCTGGAGATATGGATTTCGAAAATAGACGCGAGAAAGAAGCCATCTTTCTCCCATAGTACAAAGAATGGACTTTGAAGAAAGGGGATGAATTGGGTCATCAGAAATTTAGAAACTAGGCAGATCTTGTGTGAGATCAAGACAAAGGCAAAGCGCCTAAGATAGAGTGGAAGTTCTTCCCTCCCGTTATCTGTAACGGCAGAACCATTGTCAAACCTCCACCTTCCGCGATGAATGAGGCAAATTCCAAGTGGTCAGAGTGCTTACTTGGGTACTTTATTGAGGGCAAACTCCAATACCATGTGGTTAACAATATAGCACATCAGATTTGGGATAAAGAGGTATTCTTGTCTTTGAGGTTCTATCACATGAAAGCGGATTCTACTTTTGAAGATTTAGCAATGAAGAAGCTAAACGCTCCGTTTTGGAGGCAGGTGCTTGGCTCTTTTGCAGGGAGACCCCTAATTCTCAGAATGTGGCATCCAAAGCTTATTCTCATTAAGGGCTCGAACCCTAAGATACCACTCTGGGTGAAGTTCCACAGCATTCCTGTATCTCTTTGGTCAGCCTCTGGTTTTAATTTGTTGACCTGAGACTGGCATTTTTCTTTCCTAGGGATGAGACAAAGTATGAAAGGTCACTGTGCATCAATAAGAGGGAATAGCAGGTTCACGGTAAAAATATATATATATATAGGCTAATGGGAGTCACCAAGAAGAGAATACAAGAAATGATAACAAACACATGAGAGTACTAAATAGTAGACTCTCTAATGATACATTAAAAAATAGAATAGAGTGGATTCATAGACTATCTAGATCGAGATTACTGCATAGACTATCCAAATCTAGAAAGAAAAAGAATGTAACTACTATGAAAAAATTGAAATGTATGAGATTCTATAGTTATGATAAGAAGATATCCAGTCAAAATCATGTTAGTACGTGTTCCTTAGATACGCTTTCTTATTCAATTGAATATATTTATAGGGAGTTAATGGATTTATACTATTTTGGATTGGATGAGATGCAGTTAAAAGAACTTAAAGAAAAGGTTCAGAATGGTAAGTACTCTTTATCACCTCTGAAACTTTTCGCCTTCTTCGATGAAGAGGAAATACCTAATCATACCCTCACCATTACCTTAGAGGAGCATCCTGAAGTATGTTTTGCTTTTATTGCGGAGCAAGAGGATAATCTAGTATTAATGGCTCTTGGTCGAATGTTAAATCAGCATTTTTTAAAGGAAGGTGTTTACAAGTGGGATAAGTCCCCTGGTTTTAGAATGCTTCGTTCACAGTTTATGGATTCCATAGTGGATAGTCATCCAGTTTTTAGACTCTATAAAGTTGATTTATCACCATCCCTTTCTACTATTTCCAAGTCTCATCTTTTGAGTAAGCTTAAACCTGTAGTTAAAGATCAAGCTATTTTAGACTTATTGTCATCCTTTCTGTATATCCCTGTAATCTGTAAAACAGGTGAGGATATGTCTTCTCTTTTTAATATGAGAATCCCTAGTGCTGGTATAATCACCCCTGTTCTTTTAAATTTCGCCTTGAACGAGCTCGATAATGAATTTCCTATAATGTTTCCGGGTATAACTTATAAAAGATATCTCCATGAAGCTTATGTGTTGTTCTCTAGTCATCAAGCAAATAGTCTTAAATGTCATAACGAGACATTGTTCAATGAAGAGAAGTTCATAACTTTGTTAGATCGACTTTCTTTGTCTGGAAAAATCCAATGTATTGAGCGTGGACACACTACTCCCCTTACTTCTTATTATGGGGAGAGGATTAGTGTTCTAAGAGATGGATCTATTCATGTAGACTACAGTCATATTCCCCCCACGCATTTATTTAGAGATAATAAAAAAAGAAGAAAGAATAAAGATCATGATTACATTAAAAAATAAACTTACTAATGGTATACCTTGTGTAAGGAAAGTGCCTTTAAGCCCTATTCGTGTTGATGATAATTGTGTGCTTCCACCAGCCTGGTTACGAATTCAATGCCGCCCTGGTAATAAGCTTCGCTCCCCATTTAGTGGGTTGAGAGTTCCTCAGTGCTGAACTGATGAAAAAGAATATTCATTTGATGTTATCGGCTGGATACAGGAGATTTCGTATTGAGAATAATGGTTGGTTAGCTATCTACTCGTTTGCTAATTGGATTCCCCTTATTTACCGTGATAAGCTAGCCTTAGTAAATGGGCCGCGAACTCGCTTGCTCTGCTCTCCTGATATAAATCGGGGGTTGGGATGTATTTTAAGTGAAACTTCTCGTATCAAAGCGTTCGGTTTGAGGGAAGCTATCCGATATTCCTATATGAGTGACATGAGATTTCTTTTATGCTTGTGTTGTATGATAGGTTTTTCGGTTTGGTGGGCTGTTGCGCCCGACCCTTTGCTGTATATACCTATATCCTTGTACTCACATGATCCTGGTCTTATACTTCAAGTGGTTCGCGATACGTTTCATCACATATGTAGTGTCCACACCGATGTTGTAAGCCCATGCCCTTGCGGTGAGCCATTGAATAATGCCGTCAGAGAGATTTTGGAGGAGCAGACATCTTTCGATCCTCTCGGGATAAATAGCTGTAGAGCACAGGTACTAGCGCTTTCAACTTTTATAGCATCCATAATCTTAAGTATTGCACTAGCTGAATCCGTCTCCCCTGAAGGTATATGTGTCAATCTGAATTTGTCATGATGTTTATCAAGTAAAGTCAAGTGAATAGAAGTCAAGTCCTCAATCAACTTCCAGAGCAGAAGGATTAGCTACTCTATGGCTAACTAGAACTACGGGGAGAAATATGAAACTAATAGACAAGAAAGAAGTAGCTAGTTCAGTAAGCCTACTACGATCAGCAGTAGCCGAACTGGATGCTAATCAGTCAGATAGGAAAAGCCTTTGGCATCTAAGCTGGCTCACGGGAGATAGCTAGGCATGTCAGGTATATTCTTCTCTGTACTATGCCAATCCTATCCTTGACCAAGAAGCAGGCTACCGATATAGCTGACCGCAGGTTGGATAATCTCCGCTTGCCCTCCCAACGGTCTCAGTCCAGCTCGGTTCAATCAGTGCGCTATCAGTCCAGTACCATTAGCTCTCCTAGGGTAGCAATCCATTCTTTCCTTGCTCTGAAGCCAGTTCCTTGTCTTCGTTCTGTCCAATCGGCTTGGTTGAGGAAGTTGGGGATGGAGCGGATGTTGAAAGAGCTAGGATAGCAATCGGTCAGTCTCATCGGCTGGCATTCTTCTTAGTTCTGAGGTATCTAATGCTGTCTTTCCAGATTGATTCTATTGAGTATAAATAATTGTTGCTACTACGGTTAAGAAGACTCTTATTATGTATGGACAGTCCAGGAACGAGACCTTCACCTAACCCTCAGAAGGTTGGCTCGTTGTTAACAAGCAAATGCGAAGGAAAAGGCTTAAATCTCCCATTTCGATGTCACTGCTGAATATGTGGTTGCTTGAAAGGAAAATTTCACATACGGAAGAGAGAAAGCAGTCTTAGCAAGAACCCTTTTTAGAGTTTGATCATAAACCCTAGCCGAGGAGCTTCTTTGGCCAGTTGCTTCATGACATGAAAGAGAGGAACTGCTAGTCTTTAAGCTTGAAGGGCCTAGCTCCAATGATTTTGACTTCTTACTCCTTCTCACTCAACTTCCTTAGAGAACTCGAAACCGATAACAACCCTAATGGGTGAACCCATCAACAGCTAGAAAACCATTTTTTCAACAACGAAGTAGCAACTACCTTAAATCAGCAATTAATACGGTTAGCCCCCTCGGGAAGAACCCAGAGAAAATAGCTATACAACAAGAGACATTGTCCATACAAAGACTTGAGGTGACTAGCCTTAGCTAACAGCAGAGGTATTCTCTTTGCACTTGCTCCAGACTATCTTGCTTGGATCACCGCTACCTCACTCCCTATCCGATTCTTCTCCTCAGGATATTCTATCGGCTTATTCTCCGACAATAGATATTCGGAGTATCCCCCTATTCTTTCTCTTATGAGTGGATATTAGTTACAAAGGAACTAGTCTTAGGACACTTGAAGAGGCAGAATAACAAGCAGAAGCAGGAGATACTAGAGCATAGCTCCTTCCAATACTTAGCTACTTAACTACTTACCTCGGTAACTGCCTTCTTAGGACAATCACCTATCCGTTCTCTCTCTTTCTACTTGTTAAGATCTTCAGTTCCTAAATCCTTTAATAAAGAAAAGAAAGGAAATACCTAAACAGAACAAGGGAATACACACATTGGAGGTGGTCTTACGAGTAATGAGAAAGAATGAAAAAAGACCGATATCGCCCCCGCCCCCAACTATATGTATATGTGCGCGTACTACTTCTATCTCAGGAGTTTCCTTTGAAGATAGGGCAATCTCTTTCTTCCTTCAGACCGTGACTGATTGTTTGTCTGCTAAGCTCGGGAGCTAGGACCCTTCCTTCTCCCCCCCGAGTAAACTCGCCTTGCCATTCATAGTTTTGTCCCTGTGATCTCTACAGACTGGGAGAAAGAATACATGAGATGCAGCAAGCCATGACATAAGCCCCTTAGCCTCTGTTGAATGAATTCCTTACCCTTCCATGCTCTTACCTAGAAACAGGGCTTTCAGAGCTTTCTTTCAAGCTTAATGGAGTAAGCTATGTCTCCCGTCCTTATCTTGGGACTGGCTAGCACTCCTTCCTTAAAAGCTGCTGTTCAATCCGTCCCTTAGCTTCTCTTTCTCTTCGTTCTCTTATATCCTGTTTTGGCTAAGACATGAGATCGGGTGATAACTAAAAAATGTTATCGCACTCTAAAGAAAGCTACTATGGAAAGTAAGTTCATAATGAGAAAGGGATTTGCTCAGTTTCCATTGCGGGCGGGTCTACTGCTCTTACCGCCGATGCTGCGCCCTTAGCCCCCAAAGGGAGGTGGTAATAAACCTTCCGCTCAACAGCTATTCTGATTTCCGAAAAAGACTTTCTTATGAAAGAAAGAACTTCGAAACGATCATGTATCCCCAGAGGCCGAAGATCCTGTTTTTCACGACCTCATCAAGTCAAGGGATTTGGAAAAGCCCCATTGGTAGATCTACTGACCTCTCCCTCTAGCTTTCGTTTTGAGTCCTTTCCTTACGTCGAGCAAAGCAAAAGCTTCAGTCAGCCCTATTCTATGGTAACTTACTTTTCTTAACATTTGTTCGAAGAATACCCTTTTTGAGATCTCTGCTTTCCGTCCATGGTTGGTAGATCCCCCTCTTCCATTCCCAATTTGAAACATGATCTTTACCTTTCATTTGTTCCATTTTGGCGATCTGATACTTAGTTCAGTCTTTTATCCTCTCCTTATTGCTGTCACCTCCGATAGAATCATTAGGACTATCAAACAAAAGGACAGACCTTGGGTTGCTTTCATTCGAAGCCTGTGCCAAGCTCGTCATGAGGAAGGAAGTCACTGGAAATAGCTTTTTTTCTGACACAGCCATTGAAATTGGAGAACTATAAACTGTCACTGACACTGTAGGGGCAAGACCTACTCCTTCAGAGGCTTACACCGCTTATAAAGAGGAAACTTCAACTTCAACTGCTATTCCAACTGCATGGTATGTAACAAAGCTTCCATAAACTACAAGAACTAGAACGCAAACCTAAGGGGCAGGGACTGCTGGAAAAGAGAAAGCTGGATTGGTGTAACTAGCAGAGATACCCTCTTTGCTTGTATGTAACCCGTCACTGCAAATGGCTCGCTAGCAGAAAGACTAAGAATAGCTTTTTTCTTTTCTGCAAGAGGATCGGTATTGGCATATACTATAACATAGCCTCAGAGTCCACCAAAATAAGATTTATAGAAAGGGGCACTAAGACTAGTGATAACGGGAACCCCAGACCTGTAACAAAAATCCTACACTCGCTAAAAAGGAGGAGTCCAGAAAGTCTATTAGAATCCCTCGGGAACAAATCAGACTTCACAATCACTTAGGCGCTTATAGGCTTAGCAAGGACAAAGCAACTAAAGCCTTAGGGAAAGAAAAGAGATCTAGTTAGTACTTACCCCTCCTATCAAAAAACTTATTATCTCCTATGGCCTGCTACTGTGGAATCTACCTATATTGCCTCGAATGGTCCACCTGAGAAATAAGGGAATTCCCTTTGGACAGGAACGGGCTCGGCTTGGGAGCTCTCGCTCGGGCTACTAATCTCCTCTTCTTCTACTCATAAGAACCAGAACAGGCACTCGTAATCGTCCCTAACCTCTGTCTCTAACCTATTCCCTTTCCTCTGTCCTTTTACCCTTTGAACAGCAACCGGAAACAGGCATACAAGCAGGTCAGCTGGTCACGTCACTTCTTTGGTCTGCTCTGGTCAGGAAGACTAGAAAAGGAAGGGGCAAAAAGCTCTCCTACGGTCACTGGCTTCTCTCCTCTGTTTTGAGAAGTGAAACGAAGTACTTCCCAACAGCCAACAGAAGCACGAGTCTAACGGTCTACAGAGTATCCCTGGGCTGATGGCTTTTCTTCCTTCTCTTAATACTTTACTTATGGGGTGTAGGTCTTGTCAGAGCCTTCTCGTCGTATTAGCTATCGAAATCGGGAAAGCACCGCTCTGGTCTATTAGCTCTTCTGCTCTGGCCAAAGTCAACTGGTATAATTCTCCTCCGGTCACTAGTTTTTAGTATGTATGGAATAGAATAGGAAAGCAGGCAATCGGTCTTTTTTCACTCCAGTTAGCTCGTCTCGTATTAGGAACCGGAAAGCAGGAAAGAAAGCTGGAATAGGAGTATTGGCTGTAGTCTTTCCTTTCCTGGCTTTGTGATCGACTATGATTCTGTCGTTCTCTTATAGGTTTCACTTCATTTATGAATATGAATTGGACTACACGGTAGTGCTTTCGGTTATAATAAGTAAAGGGGACCCAACCGCCAACCTTCCCCTTTCCCTGCCGACTTATATGCATGGCAAGGCCCACACCCCTTGACTTGAATCATATAGATATAGATAAATGACAAGGGTTAAAGTATGCACAGCGTCTCCTCGCCGATGTGAATGAGTAGACACCGCATCTCGACCTCTTTCCGCTTCATAAGGAAGGCTCTCCCTCTTGGCCCCGTTGAGCGATATATTCCCCCAGTCTACACCTGCGCTGCGGAGAGGATTTTATCTATCTCAAAGAGGAGCGTAGTTTGATCGCAGCTTGTGGGGAGAAAGCTGAAGAACGATTTGAATCGGTAGCGAAGAGATCGGACAGGGATAGGGCAACAAGGTTGGCTTGGCTCGGTTCGGTTTGGCCGAGGTTTTTGTAAGATATTCTGGTTCTAGGATAAAGGCAGAGTCTTTCGTTTCGATTTATAATTCAACAAAGTAGGAGTAGGATACGGTGGATGGATCACGCTTATGATTATCCATGGGAACTCCAATTAGATTTCGATCACGATCCGCAATTGAATCTTTTAGGGCATATTTCGATGAAAGGAGGCTTTCTTATCCTCCGCGAGCCGAGTCGTTTAATCTTATCTTTCGTGTGTCACTAGGTTAAGATCTCGAGTAGGTTAGTGCGAAGAAGTCCTCTTGAAGGGACACGGACCTTCTTAAGTCCTGGTAACCAACCTTTAATCTCATTTCCAAATCCTGGGGAAAGGGTAAAGCCATTCCTTTCAAACAATAAAGCAAGCTAAGCCAACAAGAAACCATCGATCCGGGTAGAAGTAGAGATAGGAAGAAGTAGGCAGAAGAGCGTGAAGGACGAAAGAGCGGTTGATCCTGTCCCGACCGAAGACCACGTTATTTTCTCCTATTTCATCTAATGGGAAGGGCGGCTAGGCAGGTTACGGCATAGGCATTCTTCAAATCTGTTTGGAAACATACGAAGAAGGATTCGGACCAAGAGATCCAGTCTATCCCGAAACAACGGATCGCAGATCCCATCCCAAACTAAAAGAGACTCTGTCTACCGAACAAGGATCTTCCCATCCTTCCACCAAAGCCACAACACCTCCTGTATCACCATCTCCACCCAAAGAGGGATAAGCAGACGCCGGATTATCCGCTTTCACCGTATTCTCTTCCGAAAGACCGTATTCTTTGCATATGAGATGAGAAGGATAGAAAGATTAAAGGCCCTAGAGGAGCTAAGGCATTACTTCGAAGAAGTAGTGCTTTCTTCTATTGTCTCATCAGGGTTTCCATCCGAACTAGGAGAATCAGGACAAGCAATACAGGCAGGAAAAAGATATCTTTTCTATTCGTAGATGCGGAGATTTATGGGTATTCACTCCTAAATCAAGAGAAGGTTGAAGAGTTCAAGGAGAGATGTAAATATGACAGACTCCGGGATTTGTAAGTCAGAAGGAAAACCGCCCTTTGAGCTGTAGTAAGAAGAAAAGAGCAATAGCAGCTGCAAGAGGAGCTGAATATGCAACAGCAATCCAAGATCGCATACCCAGACAGAAAGTAAGTTCCCACTCACGACCCATGTAACTAGTCTTTACTATTGGGATATCATGAATATGACTATCAATTCCTTTCTCTAAGACTGCAATAAACTAGCTACCTAGCCACACAGTATTACAAGATCTCCGCTATGTTCTAACCAAAGGCATCGGAGCTCTAGAATATGGCATTTGGGCCTTAAGATGGTAGCCTGGCGTCTTTCTTCTCTTAAGTGGATGGCATAGGGTAGCTAGGAGTGAGCCTTCGGCGAGTAGTTCTTCCTTTCCCTTTGAAGAGCAAATAACAAGCGCTTTTCTTCGACGCCCGTAGAGTACTCGTAAAGACCTGAAAACAACTTTTTTCTTTTTGAGAAAGATCTTGATAGACCTCGCCTCGATGTTGGAGCTAGGGCTGGCCTCTCCGGCCTACGGTGGGGTTAGGATGAGTGGATAAATCAACCAGCAAGATCTTTCTAGGCTTAAGCATTCAAACAAAGGAATAAGGCGCATTGAGCGAAGTAACCGCGGGTTTTGCTCTATCCTATGAAAGGAAGGGCTGGCCTGGGCCTTTCCAACCTGCCGTGTTTGCTTGTCTTAAGTAGTACTCCCAGTGTAAGGTAAATGGCACGGCATACCCTCACCAATGTGAATGAGGGCGGACACCACCACATCTTAACCTGTCTCCGCTTCACAAAGAAGGAGAACCCATTCCAGATTAAATTTTGTTCCGGAAGTGGTTACTCTGGGGTATATATAATAGTAAACCTAGGCTTTCAGCAGACACATCTACATCCGAATCCGAACAAGAAGATCTTCCCGTGGACTCAACAGGATTCACGAATCTGATCAACTATTTACATTAAGTAAAGTTGGAATAGATCCCAGACTTCATAGGGAGATAGCCACCACTACTACTCCTTTAGAAAGGACCGAATGGCGTGCCTTATACCTGTAAAATGGTGGGGAGACCGGAATCGCTTTTGTCGCTCCGGATTTCCTCTTGGCCGAAAGGGTCGAGGCAGGAAGGAGAACGCTATATATACACCTCTTTGTACCTGGGACTAGACATAATAGCTTGAGAAAGGCTTGGGAAAGTACGTTGTGTATTTTATAGCACACGAGATAGGCTTAGAGCCTACACCAATCTATCTGTTCTATCTGTAATAGTTCGATCTGTCTTCCTGAGATGAGAATTTGTTTTGAAATAGCTAGATTAGATTAGAACTGGCCGCCTTTTATTGTGTGATTTTTGAGCAGGAGCGAGCAGAGCGAGCTGTCTTTGGCACAATCTGTACTGTAGCCGGGAAAGCCTGTAAACAGGAGTCAAGCTGTTCACAAGCAGTGGTTATGAGCCGTATCTCGCATCTAAAGCCAATCGATTATCGGATTTCACCAACCCAACTACCACTACCAGGGGATTCCTAGATCCGCTCTCAGATCGCATTAAGATTCCATTCCAGTCTTCAATCAAACAGAATGAAAGCAGGAGATTGATTAGCTATAGTAGCTGCAAACAAATCTCGTGACGGTGATCAAACAGCATTAGCTACGTCTCGTCTCTTGACGAGTCCTGACCCCCAGATCGAAACGTTACGATTCACTCCGGTGCTGCTTGCTGGTGGAGGTTGGGAGTATATCAACTATGAATAAGAATAAGAAGTCGAAGAAGTAAAGACTCCCTAGATCCGCCTATTACTTACCTTCCCTTACTAGCTAGTAAGGGCAAACAAAGCATTCTTAGCATTAGTAGCTTTGGCACGATAGACTCATGAGATTAGACCTCATGATGGGCTGTAAGCTCTATTCCTACTTTTCGACTCCCATGGTTCGCTAACAACACTCACCTTCGAAAGTGATCTACGACCGCTCTCCGGATCAGTCGGTGGGAATGGCTCGTGATCATGCATTCAATCTATTTCCCTTGGGAACGATGGTCAAGGTTTGCCGTAAATAGACAGATGAGTTCGATTCAAGCATCCGAACAAGAATACCACTCTCGGGTGACTTCTTTCTCTCCTAAATTTTTCTGCAGTGTCTCATGATTTTTCAATCCTGGGTTATTCACCTGAGGACTTTACAAAAGACAATAAGCTCATTGATCTGTTTGAATCATGGATGTCAAAACATGGCTAAACTTATAAGAGCATGGAGGAGAAGCTGCAGAGATTTGAGGTTTTCTTAGATAACTTAAAGCACATTGATGAAACGAATAAAAAGGTCAGTAGTTACTGGCTTGGGTTGAATGAGTTTTCGGACTTAAGCCACGAGAAGTATGTATTTAGGAAAACTGGGCTTCCAAGGAAGAGACAGTCCTCTGTTGGTAACGATCTACGGTCAAGGGTGAGGTGAATCTGGATCGGTCTTTTGTTCTTTGCTCTGTAGCAAAAGGTCAAAGCAAGTACAACTTTTGAATAATTCCATACCATAAAAAGAAAAGCACCTTTCTTATTCTTAGTAAAGCGGCCCTGGACTTCACCATCCAACAGCCCCTTACCCATTGAGTCAAATGGTAACATAGGAGTCCCACAGCAAGCCCTGGTTCAGGGTAATAGCCCGGATGCCTGGAACATAAAGATCAAACAACCCTTTAGTGTAATCTTTCACTTTACACGTAAAATAGTAAGTACATCTGATCCTATGCTCTTTCCTCGAAATCGGTCATAGAGCGTAAGGTCGTTTTATCTACTTTCTTAGCGATGATTAGAATGATCTTCTTAATGCTAAAGAAAGAGAAAGTTGGACCAATTTCATATCTCCCTTCCTTATCATTAAAATATGAAAGGAGGGAATGATCCGAGGATAAGCAGACCGATTGAGAGATACAGACAGGAAGTAGCGATGGCTCTTTCTTATCACCACTGTACGCGCCTGTTGAAGACAAGATTAACATTGCTTTAATAAAGAGAAAGGGCAATGAAGCATTCCGTACTAAGATTAGTACATCCCATACGAAGAACTCGATAGCAATTGATCCTTAGTCAACCTATACGTGAGGATAGGGATAATCCTTTTATAGATGCCCCTCAAACCTCTATATAACTTTAAAAATTTATATGCCACCGAAGAGGACGCGAATCAAAGAGTGGAATAGTCGTTCCATGATAAACCTTGTTACCGCGGGGATCGGTATGACCATTTCCTGGCTAGAGAACTCACTTGGCCTAGAACCTCTCCTCTTGCTTGCCTTAGATTAGAGCTGCAATTGGCTAAAAGGAAATTCCAATTAAAGAAAGGGTTCTCCCAATATATCAGATATCAAAAAAGCGACTAGGGAAAGGATCCCGTATTGGCTCCTATCTACCGCTAGAGTTAGGTAGCATAACATAATAAGAAAAGCGAAGGTGAGCCCTGGAACGGAGAAGCAATTCTAAAAGAGCAGGTCAGGTCCTAACCCTTCCCTTCAAGCATGAAGTGAGGAAAAGATCTTATTACTACACTGGTAAAGGAAAAGAAAATCCAATCAAATCCTTTATCTTTATCACTTGATACCGTTACCAAAGAGGCCTACCCTTGTATACTCTTCAATCTTAAAATTGAGACCCTTCCCTTACTCGGACTGAGACTAGTGAAAGAAGTTCATGGCCTTGCCTTTCCCATTCTTTCGAAGTTGCTAGCATTCTCTCTCCTTTGCTCAAAGGGAATCTGTCCATCAATCCCATTCGGGTCTTTCTTTCATATGAATATGCCTCTTCAAGTAAGTCATTTATATAGTGATTACTGTTGACATGGATTCATTCCCCTTCTATCAGTTACGGATTGACTAGTTCTATTTAGGCTTTAAGCGCCCTTCTTCTTGCAAAATGAGCATATTGGGTTGATTAGGTCAATCAGGTTAGGTTAATCCCGAAGAGTAGCCTTCCATTAGCTGGTCCATTCTGTCTTTAGGTCTATTACCTTCAGTTGGTTCGGAGAACGAGGGTAAGAGGTCACCATCCACGAGCCTTTTTCCAGGTCTTTCACCATTCTCTCTAGCCCTCTTTCCGGCTGAGTCTAAGCCCTCGAGTCGGAAATGTAAGGCAGGCCTTGAGTCCATTCCCGGAATTCAAAGTGGGCTATCCGTGAGTGAAGATGGATTGGTTCACGGAATCAAGTTTCTCTTGATTTGCTTTCTTCCCATCCCTGCTTGACTTATATATTCATTCGGTGAATAAGGCATTCAGAGGAACTGCGGGAAATAGAAGAGATTAGAGTCCCGATAGAAGGGGAGTGAGTGACCTAACCACTTCTTTTGAATCGAAACCATATAAAGAAGTGGTAGCTAGCCGAAGTGAACCAAGTTCTGTTAGCTGTTCTCCTCGGGAATTTGCTATCCTCTCAGGCTGAAAGCCCTAATTCCACTCTGCCTGGAAAGCATGGTTCATTCAAGTCTGAAGGAAGCATAGGAAATCAAATCTGGACTGACTATTGAAAGATCCGGTCTTCCTTTCTTTGCATTGATTGAATAGGGCGATGGTTTACTATGAAAATAGGAGGGAATGCGATCCTTCTTTGCCCAATAGATGCGGAGAATCCAATCAGGGGTAAGCGCTAGAATAAGAGGAAATAGGCAGATCGAACGAATGGAATGGTAGCAAGTAAAGTTCAGTGATCCCAGGGAATTAAGCAGATAGGTCTCACGAGAAGGCATGAAGCGATGGGCTCAATCTCAATCTCATATAGAAGGATCCGCTGCATATCATGCCCTCTTTGAATGGGTTGTTCCAGAAGGGATTGAACTAAGGCAAGGAACTGATACGCACCTCGTAGAAGTACTGATCCCCGTCCAGTATTTGGCAAACTGGTGCTATCGTAAGTAGCTGTCACTGGTCTTGACTCTGACACTAGGAATAGTTAGTCAGACCTATAGGCCAAAAAACAGACTGAATTAGTCAGTCTAGCGACTACCTTTGTTATTCTTTTCCGATTTCCTTTCACTGCGAAAATGATAGCTTAACCCAATAGGAATTCTTCTTAGGAGTTGAAGTAAAGGCGAGGGAAGACTCCTCCTCCGACCACTGAATGTTATTACCCCCCGGACGTATATTCTTGACGTCCTTACCAAAACTGCCTTACCAAAGGGTTATTTTAGCACCAACCAAAAGGCTTGTTTTCTTGATAAAAAAAAGTTTAGATTGCTCAATTTTTTGTGGTAGAGATCCCGAGGAAAAAAGGGAAGCTTGGCTTAGAGAGTAGCTTTGCTTATAGGCTTTGCTTAGAACGGGCTAAGAGGGTAGCCTACGAGCGAAGAACTTCCTGTGATCGAAAAACATCCTGAGCATAGGCTCGTAAGAGGGAAATGAATAGATGAGCTCCCCTTGCCTTGAAAGAAGCTAGCCGGTAGAAGCCATCCGTGAGCAAGAGAAGAAGCAACAAGGGCAGGAGTGGTTGGTCACCTAAGAAAGAAATAGAATAGATTATATTCCCCCGAAACGAATATCTACCTTTAGCGCATATTTCCTGCTTTTCAGAAAGGAAGCGAACAACCACCTTTTCTTGCCCCTTTGATTGGATTGATGAAGGCATCTTCCTTAACGGAAGAAAGGATAGTTAATCTCGCACTTCCCGAGCGTAGGAAAGATGATAAGGAAATTCATTCCGAGCTATGATAAGGAAGTTCATTCCCGGCTAGGTTCTTCAAGAAAGAGGGCTAGGCCCAGGAGAGGAGATTAAGCTTCAATCAGAGATTTCCGCTGTTCAAGCTATCTCATCAGGTAATTCAGTAGTCGGGGATTACACTATAGCCTTAGGAATAGGGTACGAATCGGCTGTGGGTCCTGTTTCCTTAGTGCCAAAAGCTCTGACTTCAAGTTTGAGTTTAGGTGGGTCTCTGGAGGCTTTACTGGTCAAGACTTCTTGGTCTTTGCTCGTGTCCTAAACCAACCACGGGCAAGGAGAGGTGTGGTGGTACTGGGAGAAATCCTGGACACCACTCCTTCCAACGCCATCTATCAAAGTGAATAGAAGTCCTCAATCAACTTCCAGAGCAGAAGGATTAGCTACTCTTCTATGGCTAACTACGGGGAAGTATTCAACTAACAGACAAGAAGTCAGTACGAACTATAGAGACTGCGCAAACAAAGGATTAGATACTTACTCTTCAGGAAGTGGAACTACTAATGGGAAAGAAAAGTCAAGTAGAAAGAAAGTGATGTTAGGACCCGGACTTAAAGAATCGAATAATATCAAATAGGCAGCTAAGAGCACATCCGGTCTTCACGAAAAAGAGCGAGGGTTACTACTTCCCACATCCGGATGGCAAATACTATCATAAGGATCTTCCGAAGGAAGGAATAAACCATAACAAAGCCTTACACATTACAGTGATCACTACAGGGAAAAGGGTGCCAATGGTTCTGGTTGACAATGGATCGGCCCTGAACGTGTGCTCATTCAGAACTCTCACTTGCTTATAGGATATCAGCAAAAAGATTTCGCAGTCTTAGGGCAGTCTTGAGAAAGATAAATCATATCTTAAAGGAAGCATCCAACCAAAGGCTCTCTCTCTTCCTTCCCCTACTAAGGATATCTAAACCTGATAGTTACCGCTCTATGCTATGTCTGTGGGAGTATTCTGTTGAAACAAATAGACTATGGCTATTCAAACCTTTTAAACTATCTCAGGCAGAACCGAGACATGGACAGGCAAAACAGACTAGAAAGGAAGAACCGTAGCTACATGATGCGCCTACCCTTTGCCTTTCTTTAGCTAATAGAGAGTCTTCGGCGTAACGAGTGGTGCTTTCAAGAGTAAAGTAAGAAAGGAATAGTGTTTTCGAGGCCTAAGGAGTGCATTAAAAAGGTAAGAAGGAAGGGCCTGATGTAAATAGATGGAATAAAATCCTACTGCTACTGCAAATACCATTGCTATACCACTAATGCAGTCTATTTGGCCCATGGGTGATAGAGCAAGCCTTTCCTTATTTTTCTTTCTGGGGGAATTTGCTCTTAAAATAGATGATTCAATAGCATCGGTTGAGGATGACCTGGGTAACAGAACAGCGGATTGCTCCTTATAGAGTAAGTGACATCCATCCTCTTCGGGACATATTCCTGGATATCGTTACCTTTGATTCACTATTCCGAAACAACCTCTTTGATTGAAAACCGAAAAAAAAAACACTTTTCATTGATTATGATTATAAGGCTCGATTCTCAAGCAAAGGATTTCTCTGCATCAAGACCGCTTTCACCTTATCTTCTGTCCTTACCTTTCACAGGGAGTGAACTACTTCCTCGCTCAATAAAGTTAGAACAGAAAACATATCCTTCATCCTTCAAGTCGCAAAGCTTATTCTAGAACAGCGGATTTATCTTCCTTTCCATTTCAACAAGTTTGAAAGGGCACTTTCAGAGTAGCAGCTGGGGAAAAAGAAAGCCATATGATCAGCTTTGGTAAACTAGCAGGAGAAAGCAAATTCCCCTTATTCAGTGGATTAGGCTTCGTAAAGAGAAGGAAAGGAAGGACTTTCCCGGTTTAAGTACTAAATAAGAATAATAAATAAAAAAAAGAGGACCTCCCAGAAAAAATCGGGCTATCTGAGACAGTTTAAGGGGATTTCTGTCTTAAGAGACCGAATTCTAACTCAGTTTTGCATTAACCGTAAATCGAGGTAGACTCTTTTGACCTTCCCCTCCCTCTCTCTCTTCTCTCTGAAACTCCCTATATTTAAATTTAAGCATCAAAAGACGATTACCTGTGGTCTCAGCTCCACCATACCAGAAAAGGTTTCAGTGTAGTTCCTATTGAGTCAGATCAGGGATTCTTTATCTTTAGAAAAGGAAGATCATCTGTCCTTCAATCCCATTCGTACCTTCTTATTATAGGTCTTATGAAAAAAAAAAAAAAACTTATTCTTCTTAACTGTGCACAACCCCTTCGGATTCCACTTGCAAACGAGACCTCCGCACCTGGGGCCCACTGCTCTTCCTCGACGTCCCACAGCGTATTCTGTAACAACCGATTCTAAAACATTTCCTGAACCACCTACGGCTATTTGAACAATGGATATAAAACCAACTGCGGTTACGTGGAAAAGACCATAAAAAGCGGCACCGGCTACTCGAACATTAAGAGCAGATTGGACTGGATGCCTCTTCCTTGCTTATGGCTTGGCCAATTGACATTGTCTTCGATCGAGTGCTCTTATTTCACAACGATAGGTGGGTTACCCTTTCTTTGAACCTTGTCAATGATCGAACTTAAAACAACGGGCGGCCTACCTTCCTTTCGGTCAGCTGCCCCTCAACCGCTTCAGGGGACTTTCTCAATAATTGGATAACATATCGAGTCACAAAGAAAGCTCAATAAATCAACTCCATCTCCATGAATTCTCCTCAAGCTTTTTCATTAGGGTAGCGGCAAGCCATTTGCACGGCGGAAGTTCTCATCGGTAAAGTAACGGTAGAACTCGCGATAAATTTCCGATTGTCTCGGGCGGTCCCCGTCTAATTGTTGAATAAAGGAATTGAGACTACCATCCATGATATGCCGCTGAAAAGCATGGCTTAGGTTGCTCACAGGCTCAAGCTTATTCTGCAGAAAATGGTAAGCTTCCTCGTTCACTTGCGCGGGTCGGCCCCTAGGGCACTATTCGCCTTGGGAGTGGTTCAGCCAGCAAGCTTCATACTTTCTCGCTTCTTGCTTTTGATTGCAGCCTTAGCGCTTTACTAAATATATAGGGTCCCTTATTTATCCCCAAAAAAGTTGCTTAGAATTGAAATGCGAATATAGCAAAAAAAACATTAAATTCAAATCCGTTTTCACTTGAATGGAAGCTATTCCAATTTCGCAGAATATTGCTTAGTGCTCGACCTACTTAACTTAATGGGATACCAGTTGAGAATTAGGCCAATCTCCTATTCGGGAAAGCAGACTCATTCGTGGTCTTAACTGGTTTTAGGCCATTATAATCTACTTGAGCAATCATTAATTTTTCTTTAAAAGAACAGTGATACCCAGACCGGACGAATTCTAGCCCAGGTCCTACTACCAGTCCGGAGATAATTGAATTACCTTCTTATCATGTCAAGCCTTTGTCACGATTCCAAGTAATGAGTTCGGGCTTCTGTCTGTTAAGGACTCTCTGAACAGAGCTTCACAACTATCAAAGGAATCTCCCCTGACAAAAAGGAGTCCCAGAGTTGATTGAGAGTTTCGTTTCGAGAATCTTCGATAGGAGAGAGAAAAGCATTAGCCAGTACCAGTACCTGAAAAAGCAGCAGTTCTTTTGACAGCTTGGATAGGAATCGAGCAGTAAGACGGAGGGGAGGCTAGGTTAGCTGCGAGATTCATCTTCGGGCTTTGAAGCGCTTATGGTCTAAGTTGGTCGTTTAGGCGTATTCTATAGCGATAGTTTTAAGTCAGGCCTTCCTATAGAGGGACCCACAGGGATGGGATTTATATCTAAACTGGTAAGACTTCCTTTTTCTCTAAACCCTAAATAGTAGGATCTTCCCCCTGTCACTTTGCGGTATGTCGAAATGGTTGCCCCAAGAGCCGCAGCCCTTTCAATAGCAGCATTCGATTCCTACTCTGTTATGTACGTCGTAATTCAATTCCCATTTTGACACCTTCCGGGTCTATCTCCTTCTAATACGAGTTATGACCTTCCTCTAACATTGTAATTAGCATCGAATTTAAAATAGTAATTCAAACCTCTTTAATGAAGGTCTGAAAGTGACACCAGGATTCTAAACCAGTAGCCTACAAAGAAAGAAAAAAAAATCGGAGCTAGAAATGAAATGGTAGGTTGAATCTGAAAAGTACTCTGTGGGGGTAACTATGTTAAGTTAATTGCGTATCGTAAAAAAAAAAGAAAATGTTATGTGCTCCCGGGAAATAAATTGCTACTCTATTCGATGGGCCAGGAACAATCGAAAAAAGCCAGACCAGTACGGTATCTCTTTGAATCCTTACTTAATATGCTTAATATGGTGATACCCCCGATTGTACCAACCTACATATGTCTCTCCTCCATCAATCGGTACTAGTAATTGTCATTTTTTTTCCTTGACTGGATTTGTCCGATGAGAAATGCGAAACGAAAGAAGGATCCTCCTGCTGGGAATTCGATCCTAATCCTTCTTTGTCCCCCCTCTTCACAGAGATGAATTGATCGATTCATCGGATCCTAGGTCGGGACTGACGGGGCTCGAACCCGCAGCTTCCGCCTTGACAGGGCGGTGCTCTGACCGATTGAACTACAATCCCAGGAAATAAAATTAGGTGTACAGCCTAAAAATGCTTATTATTTTTCTCTTCATTATTCATATTTTATGTCCTAGGACATAGATATTCTAGATACCCATTATGAATCGCCCGCCAAAGTCTTCCTACTTCTCCAATGTTCCAATCAGATCCGAAGAGAAATCAATCAAAAGTCAGTGGACCTGAATTGAATCATGACTATATAAGCTATTCTGATATTCAGATTCGATATAGATGAAATCGTGGAAGCGGACCTTTGATTTCCTTGGACCACGTAAGAATTCGTCGTCCGATTGAATCTTCTTGTTCCTGAATGCTTCATAGGAATCCATCGCTCTTCCTTTCTTCCACCGAGAAAGGTTCATTCCGAGTCACAAGAGCAATTTCTCTCTTTTTTTTTTTTTATTTATTTTTCTTTTCGTTATGGTAATGCAATGCAAGAGGTCTCGGAAATCAGGTTGTTTCTGATGATGAAAACCCGATATTTAAAGGTCGGTAATGTTAGAAGACGACTGTCGGTATCTGATGGTAAGTAAGATACCTACGGTCGGTATATCTTTGAAAGCTCAGACGGAGAGAATAAACGGACTCCTCGAGGGCTACTTAAGGCACTTTAGTGCAAACCAACCAGAAGGACTGGAGCTGTTGGATGTTGCTCAGTGTATAAATTAACAAAAAGCTCTGCGTCGAACTTCAGCCCCTTCGAGTTGGCCACGGGGCAACAGCCTCTGACGCCCCACACCATTGCGGCAGGAGGGGGCTTGCCCATCAGCCTACTTTGCCAAGACGTGGCAGGAGCGCAACGACCTAGCCCAAACCTACTTAAACAACCTAAAGGCTTGGCCCGGTCTGAAGGAAGAAGAAAGTAGACCTTGTAGAGAAGCGGATAGGAGAGGTAGCCTATAGACTCAAGCGATCAGCTCGGTGAAAACTCACCCCGTATTCCATGTGAGTCAGTTGACTTCGATTAGACCAGACCGACCCAGAGAGGAACGTGCCCAGCCCACGAGGGCACCACCAGATGTTGTAGATGAACTTACTAAAGAAGAAAGAAAAAGAGTATATCATAGCTGACCGCACCATGGGCTAGCCCATACACCCACTGCACGAGTAGAATACTACTTAGTCAAGTAGAAGGGCCAACCTGAGAGCGAGGCAAGCTGGGAACGGGCTGAAACTTACGATTCGAAGACCAAGTCAGAGACTACTGGACGTCTCGCAGAGCGACTCTCAACGAGGACGTTGAGACTTTTTGAAAAAAAAAAATGTTTTTTTTGGCTTAATCCGCCTTTACTAAAGATCAAGGAGTACACTTGTATTCCGGCTAATACTAAACTAATAAGGGAAAGGTTTTTTTTAAAATCCAAGTTTGACTCTGATTAGATCCTTAGCGCAAGCGCTAAGTAAGCCCTAAACTAAAGGCCTTATGTAATGTAAACCGAGGAAAATAACGTCAAGTAGAAACGAACAAGGTCTTACGGCACGATCGCTATATCTTTTCTTTTTCTTTATCTCTCCTCTATAGAAAGAGGGGATGATACGTGGCGTGGTATACCTGATCGTTTGGTCAACGAGACGTACGTAAGTCGACATAGCTCCATGTATATTCTTTTTTTTCTTTCACTTAGCCCCATGACTTTCCGGACCAACCAACCCGGATCTGCCCTCGAAAGTCTCTCTGCATTTTGGGAGCAGAGCATGCAAAATCGAGCAATGAATCTTAGAAAAATTTCCTCGGGTCTCTAAAAATCTATAAAAATGAAAAGCCCGGGTAGAAGCACAAACAAAAGGAGAGAGGAAAAGTAGAAAAAGGAAGGGGGGAGGAGACTAGCCTCAATACTTCCCACTGGACGAGAGGTGCACCTAACCCACCTACCCACTCATCAATCACGGTGTTCAGCTGACTTGCACTGATAGACCCCTATTGTATTGGAATTAGGCGCCCATCTTTTTACTGTTGTCAACTAATCTCTTCAATGTTCGATTCTACTCTATGTTAGAACATTTCTGTGAATGCTATTCTGATCTAAGTGGTCCTATTCTGTGTCCCGTGCTAGGAAGCATTATTCCTCTTTTCATTCCAAATTCAAGAATACGACCGATACGATTGATTGGTCTGTGTGCCTCTCTTATTACTTTTTTGTATTCCCCTGTTCCTCGGATACAATTCGATCCTTCTACGGCCAAATCTCAATTTGTGGAAAGCCTTCGATGGCTTCCTTATGAAAACATCAATTTGAATTTGGGTATAGACGGTATCTCTTTATTCTTCGTGATATTGACCACATTTCTTATCCCTATTTGTATTTTAGTGGGTTGGTCTGGTATGAGAAGTTATGGGAAAGAGTATATTACAGCATCTCTAATTCGTGAATTTCTAATGATCGCCGTGTTCCGCATGCTGGATCCTCTACTATTCTATGTTCTTCCCGAAAGCGTGCTAATCCCTATGTTGTGCGGAGCTGAGCATCTTCTATTCGCTGGGAAAAATTTCCTCTGCAGGGGCCTTGTGCAGTAAACCCCCTACGGGCGGTCGTCCGTCGTCGTAAAGTAGTCCCCGCGAAGCTTTCGGGAAGAGGGGTAGTCTTGTGCGTAAGCATAGCATTTCTGGTCGAACCCGCCCAACCCAACTAAGACGAACCGAACCTGACAGACACATCTTTTTCCTTTTGGGAGGGTACTCCGAGTAGTGGGTACCTCGTAGGACCTCGACCCGCCTACTCGGGTCTTGTATGAATATGCAGGAAGGGGTGCTCCTAGGTGTGTGTAGGGGTTGTGTTTGTTCGCGAGAATGGATTCCTCGTCAAGTCAGTTTGGGGGGTGTGGACACACTTGCGCGAATTCGGGTAACGGCTACAAGGGAGAAATCGAAAGGAAACTGTACCCAACCAGGGATGGACGTAAACTCGTAAGCTACCGAGGGTAGGGATAATCGTCCAGGTCTTATTGTGAAACAAAAAAGCCGCCCCGCCACAGCAGGCGGGTTGGTTCCTCTGTCGTCGCCGGGGAGCTCTTGGTGAGGAGACCTTAGGATAAGTTGCTAAAACAAACGGGAGGGGAGGATCGACCCGTTCAGTAGAATTCCGAAGAAAGACTGTTGGCAGCAGGTGGCTTTGGCCCCCTTAAAAAAAAAAAAGGAAATGCGGGCAGGGTTAAGCTCGGTAGAGGGTTCGATAATAGGGTAGGGTCCTGTCTTTAAGATTCAGATAAGAAAAGAGTTCCAAACCTTTATGCATGCACCTTCGTATAAGTGCTGCATACAAGTTCCGGCCAGGATAATTGGGAAACAAAAACCAATTTGAACCGCTCACATCACAGTAGTAGTAGCGTAAAGTCGTAAGTCGGGGGGCGGCCATCAAGGCTATTACTTTCACATCTCTCTCTCTAGATATCTAGAGAGAGAGAGAGATCCACTGCGTGAGCAACCCGACTGTGCGTTACATGTGCTCTACAGGCCGCACTCCATCTTTCTTCCCAACGAGCCCATTTTTTTATTTGGAAGACGGGCGTTGCGTTCGGTTCGAAAGGCATGGTTTTCAGTATGTCTCCAGATAGGGCCCCCCACTAGTCCGGCTAGCTAGTGAGCGGTTCTTTCGGGCGAGAAGCGGGCCGGGCCCTACGGGCGGGCATCTCCCGCAACGCAAGCAGCATTGTTCGCCACCACCCGAGAAGCAAAAGATTCGAGAGTCCAGGCTTTTAATACATGCATAGATAGTGGTCTAATGACAAGGGCCGACGACGGAAGCTCGGGACGGAGCCGTATGATGCGGAAGTCTCACGTACGGTTCCCTGAGAAGGGAGTGGCTACCTACTGGAGCTTCGACCAACCACCACCGGTAAATTCCGCTTTGGGGCCACCCCTTACTCTACCATTATTATAGGGGTATGGGGTTCGAGACAAAGAAAGATCAAGGCAGCATATCAGTTTTTCCTTTATACTTTACTTGGATCTGTTTTTATGCTATTAGCTATTCTGTTGATTCTTCTCCAAACAGGGACCACCGATTTACAAATATCATTAACCACAGAATTTAGTGAGCGGCGCCAAATCTTTCTATGGATTGCTTCTTTCGCCTCTTTCGCCGTCAAAGTGCCCATGGTACCAGTTCATATTTGGTTACCCGAAGCTCATGTAGAGGCACCTACGGCAGGATCCGTCATCTTGGCAGGAATTCCTTCAAAATTGGGAACCCACGGGTTTTTAAGATTTTCAATACCCATGTTTCCCGAAGCGACACTTTGTTCCACTCCTTTCATTTATACTCCAAGCGCTATTGCTATAATATATACTTCCTTGACCACTTCAAGACAGATCGATCTTAAGAAGATCATTGCTTACTCCTCAGTAGCCCATATGAATCTGGTGACTATTGGTATGTTTAGTCGGGCGGCGGCCGTTAGGTCACCTATTTATTTTTAGTTATGGACACACAAGGCCAAAACATGTGTGCCGGGCGTGCGACCCATCAACCTACTAGCAATGGGGGAGAAAACATAGCATGTCGCAACAAAAGCTTGATTCAAGGCGTCAGCAAAACATTGCCGTCTGTTCCAAAAACAAAAGCCCCTTAGCGCCCCGGGACGGGAGTGGGCCCTACGCGCAGGCAACAGCAGCACCGGCTCTACGAAGTCAGAATCGAATCTTTGTGTTGGCTTTCCCAATTCATTCGTGAATAAGAATTCAAGGGCTAGAAGCGAGCGCTTCTAGCTGCTTCGCCTGCTTCTTATTATTGTGGCTATGTTGGCGTGGCGGAAATGAACGAAAAGCGAGATGAACGTGCTATTTTCAAATCGATTGATAGATAGCCTGATCCGTTCTGATAGATCGAAAGAGTAGGAATGATATAGAGGGAATCCATCAATAATAAGGGGAAATCTCCTATTTCTATCTATTGATAAGACAACTATTCTTGATCCATCAGAAAGAAATCGATATGTATCTGATGGAGTCTACATCGTACGTAGAGCGCCCAAGCTTTAGGCCAGCTCAGTTCTCTTATCCATCGGTCCAATGCACTGGGCTCATCTCATGGATGGAGGGAAAAGCCAAAATGTAGTTGTGTTGTTGTTGTTCGCCGCCTCGACGCATTCCCTTCTCTCCCCGGCATCGTCCCACACAGAAAGAAAGAGCGCAGAGCCCCGGCCCGACCTGTAGGTCCGCTAACGTAAAGCGAGGAGTTGAGCCTGAACTGGCGAACCGAAGTCACTTTCGGAACCATACTTCCTACAGCTAACACGTGTCCAGTCCAGCGGGAACGCGCAGCGCAAACGAACGTAAGCTGCTATACCGAATCCCCCGCTGGCCATCGGGGACCGAGTGGTAAGGCCATGATCTGCAGGGGAACGGATCACTCATTCTTCCATTGGGGACAGGTGCACGAACGACAACTCCAAACGTCACACATCCATCCGTCGCCTACCTACCGTTTAGGTGGCACCAGCGAGATCCAGCTAAGGTAAGGAACTTCGTGTCGCGGCTGCTCCACTCCGCCGCGGTCTCATGAACTGAACTTCGTTGCCTTCCCGCGCGCGAAGCGAATGGGCGCTGTGCTGTGGGTCAGTTTCGGGGCGGGGGGCGAAGAGAGACCATAAGAATGATTCATTTGGATCGACGAGCTTTTTCAGCCCCAAAACTAAGAATCAATGGAATGTCTGTCTATCCATGAACATCTATTCTATCTGTATATCTAGGGGATCTCTCTATACATATAAAATTGTTTTATGGCACGATATGATCGCCTAGCCGTAGCCGCATATCCGCTGCGCTCAATATGCGGGATTTCAGTTGGATCAGATCTTTCGCTTTGACGGAAGCTTTTGGACCTAGCGAAAAGGACTTTATAAGCCTTCGCGCAAGCAAGGCAAGCGCGAGAGAAGCAAGCAAAGTAGAAGCTTTGCCAGAAGCAAGACGAGGAAGCAGAGCTGTCGTATAAGCGGTAGCTTCCCCCGACCTACTTTGATTCAAAACAAAAGAAAGGCGAAGGGTTTGGCAACAAGCAAACGGCTTTCTATCATAGTTGCAAGGGTTCCAAACAAACCTTAACTACTTAAGTTAAGTACCAAAGGCTGCTTTCGGTTGGTTTCATAAATAAGGGGGCTGTTCACTACAAGCTATCAGCGCTGTCTTAGATTGAACGGCAATAAGATAAGTCGACGTTCAATCTCTAAGGCGGGTTTCCGCTGAGAACGGAATAGTGTTCGTGTCCAAAGGTGAACAACGCCCTAGCTTCTAGAGTTCGCTGCTTTTCCCAGGCCGGAGAAGGGCTTATACTGCTCGCCTTTGTTTGATATGTTCATTCAGTACCAATACAAACTAAAACTACACCAAAGTGGAAAGGCCCCTATAGAAGCTAGAAGTAGCCTCTAATAGTCTAGTAGTCGGCCTAACCAAAGCGTCACGACAACAGAAAATGACCCTTATGAATCGAATCTTAAGTAGGGGGCTTAGCCCGCCCGCCTACCAATCAAAGAGGCTGAGAGTAAGCGTAAGCTCACCCGTAAGCTCTTCGAGCTTCCCTTCATTCGCTTCGCGGGAGCCGTACAACACATAGCTGGAAGTCAGAGGGCCCATACTACCTGCCTAACCCCTCGCCCCGAGGGACCGTAGATCGGAAAACGCCTTATAAACCAACCACCCCATTCATCTAAAAGAGAGGGGAAGGGGCCTATGTATTTGCATGACTCCTGCAGATTTTACCCTATCTACACCCGGAGCCAATCTCCTATCGGTCCTGCCACCACGCCGCAGAACGGGAGCTCGTGTGGAACCTTTTATTTCTGGCGTAACAGCGGTGGAACGTAACAAAATATTACGGTCGCGTAACATAAGGGCCGGAGGTACGGTAAACTCGGCCAAAATATGACACCCGAAGGGCCCGGCGCGCACAATCCTATCCTCGTCCGAGTTTACCCCTTGCACTTCGGACAGCCGTCCGTAGCATCATAAGGAGGACCTCCCTTTCGGGGTAAAAAAATGGTACGGTACATAGGAGGCTGGTCTTTCTCAACGTGGTGTATAGCACGAAAAACCTTTCGATACAAGATAGGGCCGTTCACATGAAAAAAGATAATCAATCCTTTCTTCTCTTCTTTCTCTTTCTCGAGGGGGAAAGAGAAAGAGGGTCTTATGGAGGGAGGGGGAACATTCGGGCGCATTTAAAAAAATCCTCCACTGCATCCAGGATCACAAGTGGAACGCTAAGCAGGGGGGAGGGGAAAGGCTTGGGCTGGGCCTACCTATCCCGATAGGACCTCATAAAGGAACGGGAGCTGTTGAGAGGTTCCATATTGCCGAGCCGAAGGGCAGCACTTCTGTACGTGATCGTAGTATGTCACGTCGTCTCGTCCCCGCTGCATTGAAAAGTACCTATGCACTATTTCCGGTTCACTGATAAGGAAGATAGAGTTGGGGTGGGGGTCTACGATGTGATACTCAAGTATGACCCGGGGAGATACATGCTAACTATGGGTAGAAAGCAGGAACCTTTATGTAAATAATTTCGGGGGGTTACAGATCTCTTATACTACCATCGATCGACAGAGCGGAACGACCAGAAATAAAAAGTGAAGTTAGAAAGCCGTATGATAGGCGGTAACTATCTTGTACGGTTCGGGGGGTAATCGGCGTACTCCTATCATTGGGGGGGGAATCTTTGGCTCTATCGAACATACAGGGAATTGGAGGTAGCATTCCACCGATGTTAAGTCATGGACTGGTTCCTTCAGCCCTTTTTCTATGTGTTGGTGTTCTATATGACCGACATAAGACTCGACTTGTTAGATATTACGGAGGTTTAGTGAGCACCATGCCGAATCTCTCTACCATTTCCTTCTCTTCCACTTTGGCCAATATGAGTTCACCTGGTACTAGCAGCTTTATCGGGGAATTTCCCATCTCAGTAGGAGCTTTCCAAAGAAATAGCTTAGTAGCCACATTAGCAGCGCTTGGGATGATTTTAGGCGCGGCGTATTCCCTTTGGCTATATAATCGTGTGGTTTCTGGAAATTTAAAACCCGATTTCCTCCATAAATTCTCCGATCCAAATGGCAGAGAAGTTTCCATATTTATACCTTTTCTTGTTGGAGGGGCGACCGTCCGTTGAACTACCAAAGAAAAGGGGGTAAACCAATGTGATCATGACATTGTAGGTGCTTGCGATGGGGCGGATGCGACTTCCCTCAGTTGGTTTGGGTGGTATAGCCCGTTGCAGAAGTCCCCCCTTTTTTGATCCATTTCTTTAGTCTTTAGGGAGCCAAAGCTTGACTTTACTAATAAAATAAGGCTCGCGCAGGGGCGCTCACGTTTTTTGGCTGAGCCGTATCTTGCTGGGTGGGACCGAGAGCAAGAAAGGACGGGGGGCAACCATGCATGGTACTTCTCGACCGTGTCTCCGAGGGACAGTTGAACGAGCGACTCATGAATGCTGCCGGGTTGGACGAGCCAATAACTCGAACGCGTTCGGTCTGTGTTTTTTGAGCAAGAATCACAGCGTTACCTTACCTTCACCATGATACGGACTCCAAGTTCTTATGGCAGAGCGCGAGGAGATTTATCATCAATATGATGATGGGAATGGAAACCAGAAGCACGACCGGGGTCTTCGTGGTCCAAGATAATAAAACCATCAGTAACAGTAACGTAAGCATGAGACTTTTTGGTAGTACCGGTGAACCAGATGGCCGCGGCGATGGAATCTGGGACGGAGGACTCGTAGTATCTCTCTAGATCTGGCAAAAGCGAAAGACCCCCTAACGTAATTCGAATGGGGGCTGACCGCTGAGCCCACTCTGGCCTCGCAGGGCGGGCCCCTGTGGTTTCGAGCTGGAGCTGCCATAGCTTATGGCTAGAGCAATGGGAGGGGGCCCCGGCAGAGAGAACAGTAAGGATAACGAGCGCTCCGCCCGCCAAGCGGGCGGCAGGAGCAGCGGGCAAGTGCTTGGTAGGCCAACAGCCCAGTGAACCGGGCGGGGCACTCGACGAAAGGGGGGCACACTGAGCAAGTACGAGAAATTGGCCCCGCTCCGCTTTATTAAAAGCAAGGACCACTACGGGAGGTCAAACCAAGGACCTATGGAAGTCGGGGCTCGTCCCCGGTCAATATTGGATCAAACAATAGAGGGCCGTAGCACTTACCTATTTTTTTTTATTCAATACAATAGGGGAAAAGATCGTAAAGTTCCCTACCGAGACAACAGACACTCTCAACGGATCCTCCGCGCGCTGGGCATACCTCTTCTGTGCGTCTTTCTCGTGGCGGGAACAGAACAACAGGGAAAGACCCGGCCGACCTGCCCAGGGCTCGAGGGCGAGCTTTATTTAAGAGAGAATGGGGAGTGAATCGAAAGGCTTCCGTTTTCGTTCTTGGTTTTTGGGGGCTCCTCTCGATCTTATTCGTAGTTGGGAAGGGGGAAGGAGTCTAAATCAATGGACATTAATGAACCATCATTGATGGACGTTGCACATGACACGATCAATTCGACTCAAGGTCCGGCGCTAATAGAAGTTGCTTACTCTCCTAGTAGCGAAGGAAAAAGGCAGGGCTTTTTTCGTAGTAATAGTGGGCGGGTCTCATGAGATCTATGCCGGCCGTCGGAATCAAATGAAGGGGTCGAAGGACCATTCGATTCATTAAGGGGCATAGATCTAGGCCTCTTTGTTTGGTCAATCACCAAAGGCGGGGGGGAACCACTATGGGCGAGACCCCCCGGCCTCGATTCTTTTGCATAGTCCGGGGGCCGGCCGCAGCAGAGCAGCGGGGCATAGCGGCGCCCTCGCCTGGCGCCATTCCCGGATCTAGCAGCAGACGGGCGGGCCGGGCCTGAATTCAGACCAGACTCTTCTTTATTTGAGCTGCTCCCACGCACGCAGACCGGAAGATCTCAGTTGTCCTGGACTGGACAAGTACGTAGAGATCTTCGTGGGACCGGGGAGGGAGTCTCAATCGATCTTTTCTAGGATTCCTTATCACGCCACGCACGGAGATCTTTCCATTGATAGATAAGAGGGCTCCCCCCTTGAACAAACTCTTAAAGGTTAGGTTACTACCTGCCTCTACGGAAGAGGTGTACTTTGTACCGCCCGGAGGTCATATAGATCGAAACCCGGAGCGAGAAGAACGAAAGCCCTACCCACAGCTACAACTACTGGCGCTTCAAAAGGCTTAGATTCTAAGGGCGCTACAGCAAGCTACCTTTTTTTAGGTCGTGTAATAGGGAGGTGTAAGCCTCGAAAGCCTTTAGTACTTCGGTAGGGCGAGCAGCCCTTAAACCAAAAAAAAGGTTTGGAACTCTTCCCGTATTTCTGCATTTCATTCTCTATTCGGCCCGCCTCAAACAAAATGATAAAAAAGGATAGGATAGGACTATTGATTCGAAGTCACTACGAAAGGGTCGGTCAATAGCATAGCTCTTTATTTCCCCGGTCTCCTTTCGAAGGAAAGGCCTTCGCATTCCTAATCTGGTAGGGGGCCGGACGGCTTTGTTTGCCCCAGCTTGGCGAATCGCATCCCCGCGCAACGACATTCTTTGTGCGCCCCTTACCGTTCTCGCTCAGTCTTTGCAACGGCTGGGGAGGCAGTCGTAGAAGCGAAGCCTATCGCCACGCCGACCATCAAATACGAGATTGGGCCCCTTCTCAAAGATTTTATGGAATGGCCCAGCCCACCCAAGAGCGCTTATGTCATATGGGAACTCATGGCTGGAAACAATCCTTATGGTTTTGATATCCGGTAGGAATAATAAGAATCAAAGTCCAGGTTGGTTGGTGAGCCTAGTGATAGGAGACTATCTAGCTTGGTTCGGAGAGCACTTGTTGGGTTAAAGATTTTTTTGTTGCTAAATGTTACGGCCTAAATGCTGAACTATTGACCCTACTTGTTCGGATGGGTGTTCACCCCAAAGTGTTCCCGGACCGCATGCATACATCCGTAAGTAACTTAGTGCAACATGGCAAATTTCATTGAGAGGAATCAGCAAAGAAAAGAAAAACGGGTCAAAATATTAATGTGTATTTTTTAGAGATTGTCCTCGGGCTGAGGAGTGTCCACATGAGTTCGTTGAGGTGTCTACACAGGTTCGAAGACGCTCTTTTATATTCTGTCGAGAGTTCGGATTGCTCCACCTAAGTAGAACGAAAATAAGGAATTGGAAATTCAAAGGGGGAGCCAGGCCAGAAGCTTCGCTTCCGGTAGCTTGCCGACTCTCCTAGTTAGAAGAAGGCTCTTTGGCGAATTCTTTAGATCTGGGTAGAGTCTCGCTCAGTAAAGAGAGTTGTAGATTCTTAAGATCATGATAAAAGTCCCCTTTACTTGATATTCTATTAGTAAAGCGCTAGCGCGCTACAACTAGCATAGCAGCCTGCAGAAAAGGCTCAACGAGCCCCGTACTCCTAAGTTGGAGCAACAAGCAACGGATTGAGCGCATCTTTCCCCTTTCTATTAGTAAGGTTGTCAAAAGGTAGGTTTCTTACTTAGTGCTTGTGCTAAGGAGGATTTCGTACTTTTCTAGTCTCTGACCGAACTCCCTACTCTCTTAGGTTGGATCTTGGAAGCGTCGATGTTAATGATCTCTTCTCTTGTGGCTTGACTGCTATCCTTTCACCAAAGAAAATCGTACTTCCACGGGGAAAGGCTATAAGGGAAGTTCCCCTAACAAAGCTTGCTTGGATTTAGTCTTTCCATTGTGGACCTATACCATCTTTCAGTCATATTCCCGCTCCATCGTTTATAACTGATGGCAAAAGATAGATGTATGTGCCTATCTCATGTGGTTTTTAATATATATTAACGTCCTTGGTAAGTAAGTGCTTTTAAACAAGAATTTTATTAGCCTTACTCTAACAAGTAAGCAAGTAAACTACCTTAAGCTCCCTCAAAAGTCTTCAGTTTCACTTAACCTTTCTTCCTATTTCGCTTACTGGCTTCCTTTGGGGCTCTTTTTTAGCCCACCTGAAAGTGCCAATACGGGACCTTGTGCCTTAGCACACATGCTCTTTCTCTTCCTATTCCTTTCCTCCTTGATTATTTGATTAAGCCCTGTTGATCCTCAATCTATCGCTTGTTCTCCTTGCGAGGTGGAACCACACTATACTTTACTTCCAGTGGGCTATTCACATATAAGACGAATCCATCTGAAACCACTAATTCGGATGAAAGCTAACTACTAAGGAAATAAATTCCCTTCCTCTACTGGGATTGACTCGCTTAGAAGGGGTCCCATTCCATTCCTTTGGCAAAGGCCCTAACTACAGCTCTGAGTAACTCCTTGTCTCATTGATCCGAAAAGAAAGGCATAAGTCCCACGTGTACTAAGCCCTCTCTCTATTATATCTTCTTCCATCCCTAAGAGCTAGAATGAATCAAAGTATGAACTCTGAACTTCCCTAATAGTAGACTAAGACCTCTTCTTTATCTTCTTTTTCATAGTCGATTGATAGCCCGCCTAAATCGAGAACCCACTCACGGAACACTCACTAGAATATAAAGGCCAGAGGGAGCGGTTATATTCCTTATCCGCGCGAAGAGGGGCTATTCCTCGCTAAGAATAAGAAAGGAAGCTATCTCTACGCTGGAGCCTTACAGAGACCTTTCCAATGGTGTTAAAAGGGAGCGAGCAGGAACAAAGGGGGGAATGTAACTGCTGTGACTACTGATACAAGAACGATACAAGCACAATAACTGGGAGAAAGATATTATTATGGCTTTACCCCAGGAGAGGTTTGAAGATCTCGATTGTAAGGAGAGGAGTACTCGATTGAATTTTATCTTGGTGCCCATTTCACTTGTGATCATATCCCATGCTATTAGAAAAAAGGTTCTGACCCCACATCCTCCAAGCTAACTGCAAATACTCCTGACCTTTACCCCGCTATCCCACCGCTTTATCCTGTCGCCCTTTCTGGCTTTCCAAAGAAAGAGGTATATACGGCCCAAGGAGATTGCCCATTTATTGGATGAATCTTTCTACGGGACTCCAACCCTTATCACTCGAATTGGAACTGGCTCGCTTGTATAAGGAACTGGCCTTGGGCCTGCAACTCCATCGAAGTAAGCTCGTCTGGACCGCTCCCATCCCATCCATAGAGAATATGCCCTACTATCGAGGGACAGAATAACTATTAGCTTCCGCCTTCTCCAGGGCTTGAAATGCCTGGCCCGTCATGGAAAGAAACTAAACCAGGCTCGCTAGATCAAGGGAAGGGCTCGCGTAGATAAATTACCTGAACCATGCTTTTCCCAAGCTGAGGTCTAAGACCCTTTCGTTTCGGAAGCAAAACCCAGAGCAAAGAAAGATGGAGGGGACACGGACAGCAGTTAGAACAGAAAGATAAGAGCACATAGCATCACTTACATCAGAAGTGGGATCACTCACTTCAAACCTTACTACGCCAGCAGGAAATTAGCAACTAGTAAACTGACCCTACTGGAGACCTCCCCGGGGAATCCTTAGCCAGCCCTCTATATAGTTAGCTCCTTTCTTTAGCTTCTTAGGAGTGTCAGGTCAGGTATAGGGTAAGAATTCATCACTAGACTATAAGAGGCACAAACTAAGACCTTCACCTTCTCTTCTACGGATCTTGCGAATGCATAATAGAACTTCACATTTTCACTACTACTGCTAAAAATGAATCCTTTTTCCGTGCCTGGGTTTATGTTTATAACTCCAGCTTTTTGAAATGCCTGGGACAGCTAATCAAAACTAATACGGCTCCCTTATCTTTGAGACTACCCTTAGGACTCTATTAAGTCATTTAACAGCGGATAGACACAAGTTATGACAACCCTCACACGAGAGCAAAAAAAAAAAAGAAGGCTTTCGTTAAGATAATTCGCCCATACAATAGAACAAGGAGAGCAATCAAGGCTATGGCTACTTTAGGACAATTCCCGCCTTAGGACCCCTACTGTGACAATAGCTACTACGCATCCCACATCAGAAAATGCTATCGACGAAACAAACCTTTATCAAGCATATCACCATGACCTGGTACAGAACCAATCTTCACTTTTCTTAATCCGTTACGGATTAATAAAAGCGTTCTAACAGCAGTTACACAGCCCCTGAATGTCTTAGATAGCTGAAATGAAATGAAATAAAGGCTACTAAGTAGTAGCTAGGAATGCGGCTAGCTCAGCTAGTTTACTTACTTGCTCGTTATAGGGGGGGAGGCTAAAGCAGGGTAGCGAAACTAGGAACGGAGTTGGCTTGTTAGAGCTAGGCTGTTGAGTTAAAGTAAGCGAGCTAGTCATACGAGCCAGTGAGCTAGGCAGCTTGCTGTAGTTGCTACGGTAAACTGGAGTGAAACGAGTCAATCACGACATTAGACGACGTATTGAGCGAAGGACTCCAACATTCGAGCATTAAAAGCAGAGGTAGGGCTAGCCTGGGTATGAATCCTTTCCTAGAGTGAGTCCTTATGTAAGTAGAAGGCAGCCATCTAAGGGATGCAACTAGTCTGTGTGCAAAGCATCCTGTAATAGTCCCCTTCTGTAATAGGAACTCCCTGAAGCTCCTATCCTATAAGCAGAAGAAAATTAAGATCTAGAGCGAGTCTTCCTTGATGAGCCTAAGGAGATAGAAGGAGAAAGGCTATAATCCCCATTTTACCTATTGATTAGAACTAGGAAATACTAGAAGCTAAAAGGGTTAAGCAAGGCTTAGATTACCAGATCCTGGACACAATCTTCCTAGAGATGGACAAATGCCAAATGTCCTAGAGAAGGAGCTGCATCGAGAATGGGTTTTGTTCAAATAGGAGCTGCAGAAAGCCCATCGCAATGCTTCCTTGCAGCATAAGACACGACAAAAAAGAAAAGACTGGAGCGGATTTTCGTTTATTCCATCGAGCTAAAGCAAGAGCGAAAAGCCAGGAAAGTGCCCTTAGGTAAGAGGTTCACGCACTCTGTGTAGGTTACATGGTGCTGGGTTTAGAGTTCTTTCGCGACTTTCCAGCACTCTATCTCGTCGTTTTGAACAACTGAGGAGTGTATGGTTTAATCCTCGGATACCATGTGAACTGTGGCTGGGCCGTATGAGGCCTCTCAACCCGTATCTACGTGCGCATCTCACAAGGATGCTGCGTGAGGCTTATAAGCCTAAGGACTTGGTCGTGGCTCCAGACTCGGTCTATATGTCCCCCTTGCCCTGAAGGAACTCGCGTCCTTCTCTCGTGACTTCAGGCGCTCAAGTTTGCGTCATTCATCCGGTGCTAACGGGTGCGTCACGTCGTCCATAGCCCCTTGCCCTATTCATGTTTTCAGCTTTACCGGTATTACTGAAGCTTTGGCCCTTCGTGTAGCCTCTTTACACTTAGAAGCCCCTACATTCAAAGCCCTCTTCTTGCCTGAATGTTCACCCGCTTGTCCGGTTCCCCTGCCTTCACCAGCTGGACTTATGACCCGCCTGCTATAAAAAGCTTCCCGTACAGCGCCTCTTTTCTGACCTCCTAGCGAGTGACAAAAGCGTCTCCCGGCGGTTGCAAAGATCCTGTGCCGGTCAAGGTTCCCAGGATCGTCGCCTCGCGTTTCAGTTTTGTGCAGTCAAGCTGGGTTCTCACAGGGCTGTCGGACAGTTAGGACGGGCAGACCTCTAATCGTTGGATCCGGTAAACAGGGTAGCTCCAGGTACGCTTGGGGCTGGATTGAATCCTTTTTTCCGTTTATCGATGTGATCCTTGTCACGCAGTTATGACCTGTTATAGCCTGCAGTCAGTCAGGTGCGGGGGTTAAGAGAGAGATCGGAGAATCGGTTTTGATGGAGTCTATTCAGATGCCTAAAGTCTTATAATCGAAGGCTCGGGAAGCATTCTCTCTGTCCCTCCGTATCTGACCCACCACCCTTGCTCTAAGATCTCACTTCGCGGCGAAGCTCGTTCGGTTCGGAGCGCGCTTAAAGAAAGCAAACACAGAGCTGTGTAATAGCTTTCCTTAGTGGATGTTAAACCCACTGAAAAAAAACCTAACAATCACTAAAGAGTCACTCTTACCTTTCCTAGAAGAGAAAGCAAAGCAACAGAAAGCAATCAGTGATTCAATCGATTCCTAACATCGTCTTTTTCCTTTTTCTTTTAAGGAAGCGAAGCTGTTTAAGCTTAACTCCGCTAAATAGGGCTATTCACATAGCGAGAGGGAAAGGAGGGTTCAGCCACTAGACTAAACTACTGCAGTGAGTAGCTTTATGCTCTTGAATATGACTCTCACTGGGCAATCAGAAATTCCTCACTTCATACAGTCGTAAGGCTTCCAAGTCTTACGTCTTACTAGTTCAACTGTCTGCCGCATGCGTGTGTACTTCATTAGTGTGATCTGGCAACTGAAATACATGGGCTATGGCTATCTTCTATTAGAAGCTATGCCCTTCACGAGTTTCTCTTATATTAAAGGAGAATAAGGTGCGCTCTTCTTGGATTGCTATTGCAGCTTGGCTTTCTTGTCTGTTATTAACCCAATGTCTCTCCTGTCGCTTTGATTTTGATTGCTTTAATGAATATCTCTTTCTTGTTTTCCTTATAGTCTTAGTCTTATCCCTCTCTTAAGAGAGTGAGTGACCTACTAGGAGTACGGTTCACGGCTTTGCCCAAATAGGTTGCTAGGAAGAGAATTGGTTGTGAAAGAAGGAGCTCTGAGGGAGAATGAATCCCAATCCGGTGCTATTGAATGGTATAGAATCCGCTCTTAGCAGCAAATTCTTCTATTCTACGATCTGACTATGCCCAGCCAGGCAAATAAGACATTGAATTGGTGAACAAGGTAGAATCTATAGAGTGGATTAGGGGACAGTTCTTCTGTTCAACTGTCTTGTGTTAAGCATGGCATAGAAGAAATTCGAATCTAGAAGTAGGAACTAGTAGAATTAGTCCAATATTACTAGTAATGCAATTCCAGGTAAAGATTTTCAATCCTCTATGGCCAAGAAATGAGCTTTTAAGGCACTTTCCAAGTCTCTCTAGGGCGATAGCCTGGAGTGTAGCTTCACGGGACATAGGCACCATGCATGCATTCCCTTCACTCAAGATGCACATGGTGTTGGCAAATGGGATGGGGACAGCACGGACACCATCCAAGAACTCCATCCCAAACACAATTGGGTAGTCGTCCATAGGCATTACCTAAAGGTCTACCAAGCCACACCACTCACCAAAGCATATCTTCACCCCACGAGCTACGCCAAAGATGGGCTTGGCCTCGCAATTGACAGCCTTAAGCCAACCACGCTCCTCTTCATACTGAATCCCAAGTCTCTTGGCCTCATCTACCTCGATGAAGTTATGGGAGGCACCCGTATCCACCAAGGCTCGAGTCTCCAACCCATTCACCTTGGTCATCACATACATGCGGCCTTTCCTCTCGGTCTTGGGCACCTCGACCTTAGCCTTGATGGCGTTCAAGAGTTGCAACGAACCCATCCTTCTTTCTTCACGTTTGGGCCTCTCCTCCTCTTGGATTAAGGCGGAGAGCTTGTTCCTCTTTGGGCACTCCATGGCTCTGTGAGGGCCATCACAAAGGAAGCAATCTTCGGTTTGTCGCCACCACCCTTGTTCCCATTACTCGGCTTGCCCTTGTTGTTCTTTTTCCCTTTTGACTGTTAGAGTCTTTCGCTTGGATTCTTCTCACGAATTGGATTTGAACCAATATCTCCCTATCTGGGGCGACTTTCCTTTTAGCCGTGTAACTTGGCCTATTGGTCTACTGGTCTAGGGCTCTTCGGTTAAATGTCCTTTGTTGTCCCGTCGTTAAAGGTCGAGCTGGTAAGCTAGTTCATAGGGCTGGCTGTCGGATGCGCTATGCGCTAAGGCTACTTATTGCGCTAGGAGCAGTATGCAAGTTAGGAGCCCTTCCTAGGTTGTGAGGCGAGAGTGCCTGATTGACCTGCCCATTTTGCTCTCATCCCTCTCCTTTCAGTCGAGCACTTCATACCTTGTTCGGTAGCAATAGGCTTTTAGCCTTCTTACTTTCCTCTTGATGCAAGTCACTTCATGCCTTACTGTCCGTCAGCAGTCATACTCGTAGGCGGACTAAGAGCTATTGTCGTGGAATAGGGTGTTATCGCCTTTCGGGTTTTTGATGTTATAACGGATTGAATGGGATAGAATGGTATTAGCATTAGTCTTAGTGAGTGCCATTGGTTTCGATTCTCCGAATGTAATATATAAAGAAGAGCCCTCTTAGGGCCTTTTTGTTTTGTTTAAGGGCTGCTCGCCTTTTTGAATAGAAGGAAGTGGGATAGCGGAGGTGATTTCGGTAAACCGATGCATGAGCTGAGGCTCCCATGTCCCGCCGACCCTCCGAATAAGGTCGTAAAACGGCTCATAGGGAGTCAGAAGCAAGCAGAGTCAAAGGCGGGTCTCAGCGAAAGACGATGGAAGGAAAGCAAGAAAAGGTTCCGAAGTGAAGCCCTTTGACCCAGTGCTATCTATGTTAGGGGACTGGTGGAATGAAACCATATCGAATAGGGAACTCGTTCCAGTACCGCTACCGCTTCGACTGCGAGAAGGAAGCCTGATGAAGAAGATGACTCGACTCGCGTCTGGGAAAACCTGATCTGGTAGGGAAGACAGACCTTAGATGGCTCAGCTTCGACCCATTTGGTGAAGTAATCGGTAGCTACCAAAAGAAAGGCATTCTCTTGGTAGAAGAAGGAGATTACAGGCTCGGGATCTTCTAGATTAGGGATCAAAGTACCAAGCGGGCAAGAACGCACTGATCTGTAGTACGCCATTCTAGCCTCAGGAGTCGGCGGAGAAGAGTTCCAACTAGGCAAGTCGTTCCTAGCCAAAAAGTAGGTAGCCCCGCGAAACCTCTTATTCCGGTCCTTAGGCTAACTACGACTACTCAGGAATTGCGGCGTTTCCGCTGTTGGAAGAACAGGGATAATCGCCTGTTGTCTCTTTCCTGACCTACTCAATCGAAAGATGCCCACAATCGGATGCTAGTCTCTAAGTCCCTGCTTTGACTGTGCCTTATCTTAGGGCACGGTACCTTAGTTTAAATCCATAGTTTACCGCTTTCCCTTGCAAAGACAAAGACCAGATTTGTCCCACCCGGGGATCTGACCCCCTTGATCTTCCTCTAGGATTCGCGCTTTAATAAGCTCACTCGTGCCATTTGACCTCGTCCTAGAAGATTCATACTAAGCTCGACGTCCCTTCTTTTCTTCTAGCACAACTGCGGATATGAACTCACCAGAAAGAGCGGTAATTGCTCCAACAGCTTCTTCTTGGTTACACATGTCACCCCCCTTTCTTGAAAAAAAAAGCCATTCTTGCAAGGACCGCTTATTCCTATATTATTCCTAATAGACCGCTAATGCCGCGTCTAATCTCACGAAATCTAATTTTAGAGAATCCCTATACAAGCATCCGAACTCGCATTCTAATGTGCTAGCGACCCCTCCCAAGGAAGAAGGTAAAGGCAGCAGCTCGGGAAGCTTCTTTCGTGCGTGTTCCTACTGAGTTCGAGTTCAGGTCTTTCACCTGAAAGTTCTTGCTCTTTCACTGATTACCAGCTTATGACCCGCGGGTAACTAAGGCTCTACGCTTTCTGGGGGAATTTCTCCTTGATTGGAATTAGGCCGCCTGCCTTTCTTAGGTCTGATCATCGAAAGACGAAGGCATAGGCTACGACTGATTCTGGGTAAATCGATCTTCCATAAGGATAAGGACTTTCTCTTGTTCTTATAGTTGCTAATTCTACCTGCTCGAGAAAGCTTTCTCAATCTTCAATCTCCTAAGATTCACCGTTCACTGGCCCACTAAAAGCCTGTCCTCCACCACCAGCGACAACTAAGGCTTCACCCGCAATCGAGTTCTCGGTCTTACCTAGCGTAAAAGAGAATCGAATCCCTTGAGTTAACCGTTGGAGAGGAATCAGAAATGGAACCTTTGGCGAGATTCTTCCCCACACCCGTTCGGTAGTCTACTTCAGTTACAACACTATTTCCCCTCCGATCCGGGGCTAGCTTTGTCCGACTGGGTATTGCCCCCGGCTAGCGACCGGGGAGCAGTGCTCCTTTTTTGATAGGGCTTCCGAGGTACAGGCTCAGAGCCCGGGAGAACAAGACCGGAATTTATCTGGCTTGCTCTTCAAAAATACGGTGTATTCTCCTCTGCTTACCAAGGGTATGATTCCCTTGTTCTGAAGTAGTGACGATTCTCTGTTAGGTCGGCTTTCTTCCCTCTTATCTTATAAGCGGTCGGTCGCTTATCTAAGTTGACGGTTGATTACAACTTTCTTTATTTTTAAATATAAATCGGAACACCCACTTGATAATAAAAAGATGTGATGTACAACCAAGTCCTAACTTTGGCATATTCAAACCAAAGATTTGCTAACGCATCATTCAAAAAGTGGTTCCAGTCCAGAAATCCTTCGATGCCCGTCGGTTAGTCAGTTTTTCAGTTTAAAGAAAGAGACACAGGCCTTACTAAAACAATATTTTAATGCTGCATTCGCTAAGTTTGAAATGAAAAGTAAACTAGGGCAAGAGTCGTCTTAAGGCAAGGCTAAAGTAAAGGCAAGCGTCAATTAAATCCGTGGGCTATGCCCCTGTGAGACCCTTTTTTTTATTTGACTAACATACCCCCTTTTGATTTCCCCCCATACCGAGGGCTTCTTTAAAAGGATCCCCGAACTCCACTCCTTCCCTCGTCTCTTCTAGCCCTTGAAAGGCAGTCCACTAGACTCGCAACGGAGTCGCGAAAAGAGCCAGTCTCCCTTTCTGGAAGCTATCTTGTGAAAGAGTAGTAGGAAGGAGAGTTCGAAAGCCCACAGAAAAGGTCTAACTTCTTTTCTTGTTCACAATCCCTTTCAGGTTTGAGGGAAGAAGACGGTGCTATAGAATTTGAATCCCCTCTATTTCGATAAGGTAAAGGCGTAGGCGAGTTTCCTTATTTCCAGTAATGAATATTGAATATTTCCGCATATTTGATTGAAAGCGCTATTCCCTTGTTTCCAGTACTTGATAGTATATCCCGAGCTAGCTTCCTTTAGGCCATCCAGTGATAAAGACAGTCTTATTCCATCTCTTGGAAGTTCCCTGCCATCCATTGATAGAAAGCTTAATTCATTGAGTGGAAGATGGCTTAATGGAAGTTGTAGTGTCTGGGACTTCTGTTCCAGCCTTAGGAGATACAAGTTTGCAGGTGAATAAATGATTTCCTTATTTCTTCTTTCCCAGCGGTTTGAGATCCAGTAGAAGTGGGAGTGCCGCCTGTGATAAATCCAATTATAGATTTTTTTTATAAAGGACAGTTATCAAACTTAAGCTATAATATACTTATACTTGATCGACCGAAAGCACCTCTTTGCGAGATATGTTATCAAGCTTAGGTGCCTTACGTAGCAAACTAGGACAAGTTTAGTTTTCAAGCTTTGACATTTATTTTATTTACACAAAAGCAAGCGGCGGGAATAGAAAATGTAGCCCCTATCTCTTAAAAAGAAGAGGATAGATAGGTCCACGAGTTAAGACAGAGAAGTTCTGACTAATCAAGTAGGAGTTTACCCACGAGAGTAAGAGGCAGTATCAGCACCGAAGAAAGCAGGGATAGGTGCAGTCGCATTCGATCGAGAGTCTGATACCCTTTAAAAAGAAGGTATATGGGGGAAAGACAGAGTGCCTAGAACAGACTTACCGAGACAAGAGCCTTCTTTTCTTCACTTCAGTAATCAACCGAGCGAAAAGCCAGCCCTTTATTTATTATTAGTAAGATAGGTGACGCGAATATCATATATATATAATCTTTCTTTTCAAGCTTTCCCGGAATAAGGAACTTCTTCCCGATCTGCCGCTTTATCATTTGTCGTTTAAAAAAAAGAAATTTCCCCTCATTTTGAACAGTGCTTAGCTTAGGTCGACTAACCGGACCCCGGTGAGATAGCTTTCTTAAGGATTGGCTGTCCTACTTACCATGCTTCCCATGCCATGTGCTTCCCTCAATACTTGAACTGGGGCTTCCCCATATAGTCAAGCCCGCTCCTCAACAAGCTAATTAAGGGAAGTGGAGGCAGTCTCTGTCTGTTAAGAATTCGAGATCTCGGGGTCGAGTCGAGGAAGTAGCAATAGTCGAAGTCAAAGTGGAAAGAGAACCTAATTTGAGTATTAGGCGAACTTTCACATGCACTTGCTCTGGCTTCTTAACTTAAGAAAGATGGAGACGACAAGCTTTCAAGCGGCAAAAGCAGCGATTCCATGAGCAGGCACTAGTTCCGGAACTTAATCGTTTGAGCAAGTGAGTCAGGAAGTGACTTATTTGGAAGCGATAAGTAGATTGATTGCTCGAAAGAGCCGTACCTAGCTAAGGGAAGAAGCTATCTATATTCGCCGGACAGAGAGGGCTATTGCAGTGGCTACTATGGAGATTCCTCCTGCCACCGAAACCCAGACGCCAAAGGGATGTATCCTATCCTCTATTCTAAGCGCGATAGACGAGTACCCGATCAAGTGAAGACAGACTCAAGCTCGAGCGAAAGTTCAACGAATCCTAGTTAGTTAGCTTGGCACTAGGAGTTGTCTAATCAAAAGGCGTAAGCGCAGCAGTTAGAATTTCATCCGCATCTGGCTTTTCGCTCCTCTCCTTACAGTCGACTATCTTCGCTCCTAACTCATTTACGCTTTTGGTATTTACTAATAATGTCATCCGGCTCCTCATCTATTGAACTCTCGGCTGATTCGGGAAGAGCCATCACAGCTGATGAAACAAAAACAAAAGAGTGAATTGACTACATTGCCAGCTCCTCAGAGAGCTACTCCGGAAAGGCGGATAGCTACATCTTTCAGGGACAGGAATTCACTCTTGGGTAGCTCCTGGTTCGGTGATGTGCGGGTCTCCGCCCCTTCTATTATATTAGTAGGGCTGCGTATCCGTAGTTTGAATCCACTTCTCAGCGGTCGAAGGCACAGTCTTCATCTCCTTGACTCGAATGCGATAATCTTCGAGAATTGCTTATGGCAAAGTACGAGTAAGGGACGGAGAGGGGGAGATTTTTAACCGAACGAAAGTTATATCTTAAACAGAATAAAGCGAAGGGAGCCCACTTCCCACTCTTCCTTCCCCACCCCTTGCTATTATAGTAAGGAAGTTGAGATGAGAAAGTCAGCGTGCCCAAATGATGATTCTAGGATAACCTGAACCCGAAAGGGAGACAGGTACAGGTAGTAAGGAATTCTTATTTCTAACACCCGCGTATGCCTGCTGTAATGAAAGAGAACACTGTTTCAGATAAAGCGCAG